>JARQOC010000007.1:225804120-226082071 GCA_033576535.1 Allobates femoralis | reverse complement strand
GCGGGCGTGCGGGCGGACGGCTAATGGAGGAGCAATGGAGAGAGGCGGGAATGCGCCCTCCACAAGATGGCGCCCTAGGCGATTGCCTAGGGTCGCCTAGCTGTCGTCCCGGCCCTGGTTATAGTATCTGTAGGTATAATTCACTTGCCCTTCCTTTTGCTTGTGTTGCAACATCCTTTTCCCTATAGGTGGCGATACTGAGTTCTCATCAGTCAAACATGGAAGTTCTGAGTGCAATCAAACCTCTTGTTTATAATTGTATATTTTTGCACATAATTATTCTAAACACCTCTCCCCCTTCCCTGGTTTTCATTGGGCTGAGTTGCTGCTCTAATTTGCACTATTACACCGTGTGCAGACTCCATTAGCCTGCACTCATGGCAACAAGTGTTGTATTACTATAGACTGGCCGGTCTGCGTATGCGCAAGCGTCGCCTAGCGGCGCTACACACATAGCGAGCACGGACGGCTCCGATATTTTCGGGGCTTGCTCTGGGCATGCGCATTTGTGAGTTCTAATATCCAGTGCACACAGGAAACTTCAGAGGTAAACAAAACCTGGAAGTCACTCCGCTCATGTGCACTGGATCTAGCATGATGTACTAGCCACAGCCCAGCACCCCTCCTCCTTGTTGCTCCTAAAATCACCAGACGTTATTCATTGTATATGGAGCCTCCTCTACTGGTGCTGCTTATTAACATGTGGATATACAGTGCCTACAAGTAGTATTCAACCCCCTGCAGATTTAGCTGGTTGACACATGCGGAATTAACTTGGCCTTGTGACATTTGGACTGTAGATCAGCCTGGAAGTGGGAAATGCACTGCAGCCAAAAATAATTTTAAAATTTTTTTTTTTTTTTTTAAAGCGTTAAAAGTTAATTCAGAGGGTCATTTATTATTCAACCCCTCAAACCACCAGCATTCTGTTTGGTCCCCCTAAAGTATTAAGAAGTAGTTCAGGCACAAAGAACAATGAGCTTCACATGTGTGGATTAATTATCTCTTTTGCCAACCTTTTCTGATTATTTAAGACCCTCCCCAAACTTGTGAACAGCACTCATACATGGTCAACATGGGAAAGACAAAGGAGCATTCCAAGGCCATCAGAGACAAGATCGTGGAGGGTCACAAGGCTGGCAAGGGGTACAAAACCCTTTCCAAGGAGTTGGGCCTACCTGTCTCCACTGTTGGGGCATCATCCGGAAGTGGAAGGCGTATGGAACCACTGTTAGCCTTCCACGGCCTGGACAGCCTTTGAAAGTTTCCTCCCGTGCCGAGGCCAGGCTTGTCCGAAGAGTCAAGGCTAACCCAAGGACAACAAGTTAGGAGCTCCGGGAAGATCTCATGGCAGTGGGGACATTGGTTTCAGTCAATACCATAATTAACGTACTCCACCGCAATGGTCTCCGTTCCAGTCGAGCCCGTAAGGTACCTTTACTTTCAAAGCGTCATGTCAAGGCTCGTCTACAGTTTGCTCATGATCACTTGGAGGACTCTGAGACAGACTGGTTCAAGGTTCTATGGTCTGATGAGACCAAGATTGAGATCTTTGGTGCCAACCACACACGTGACATTTGGAGACTGGATGGCACTGCATACGACCCCAAGAATACCATCCCTACAGTCAAGCATGGTGGTGGCAGCATCATGCTGTGGGGCTGTTTCTCAGCCAAGGGGCTTGGCCATCTGGTCCGCATCCATGGGAAGATGGCTAGCACGGCCTACCTGGAGATTTTGGCCAAGAACTTCCGCTCCTCCATCAAGGATCTTAAGATGGGTCGTAATTTCATCTTCCAACAAGACAACGACCCAAAGCACACAGCCAAGAAAACCAAGGTCTGGTTCAAGAGGGAAAAAACAAGGTGATGGAGTGGCCTAGTCAGTCTCCTGACCTTAACCCAATTGAAAACTTGTGGAAGGAGCTCAAGATTAAAGTCCACATGAGACACCCAAAGAACCTAGATAACTTGGAGAAGATCTGCATGGAGGAGTGGGCCAAGATAACTCCAGAGACCTGTGCCGGCCTGATCAGGTCTTATAAAAGACGATTATTAGCTGTAATTGCAAACAAGGGTTATTCCACAAAATATAAAACCTAGGGGTTGAATAATAATTGACCCACACTTTTATGTTTAAAATGTATTAAAATTCAACTGAGCAACATAACTTTTTGGTTTGTAAGATTTATGCTTCTGTTAATAAATCCTACTCTCGTTTGCCGTTTGAAGGCTCTAACTTATTGGCATCTTATCAAACCACCTAAATCTGCGGGGGGTTGAATACTACTTGTAGGCACTGTAAGGTAACTGGGCACACCCCCTAGTGGTGCTCTACCCAGATGAAGCTGTCAATTGGGCGGCGACACGCGTAGGTCCAGAGCTACGCTTCCTATGCCTCCTTGCCTGCAGGTCTAAAGTGACTGGTGACTAATCTGCACAAATTTGTCTTTATTCACAGTTATGCGGTTCACCCAGAGTATTGTCTCTCTTTGCTTTGTGGTCTGTTCAGGTCCTATCATTAACTAGGCAGCCTTAGACTCACTTTATAGAGTATCAGACATTTAATCAAGGCTTTTTTTTTTTTTCCTCTCTGCCTTATTGAGCTGAGCTCAGGTTGCAATTGATTTCTACAGTTCCAATACTCTGGGGTCTTTATTCCGCTCCTGTTTTTTGTTGCTTTTCTTATCATGGGAACTAGTGCAAATATTTATTCACTGTCGTGTTTTGTCACCAGGTCAGCTTCCAGGACTATTATCATTGTTAAAATTACAGGAGGCATGTATATTTGATGCTATCTGTGCAGTGTTGCACATATTTTAATTGGTTTTAAATGTTTTGTGCTTTTGTTTTACCTTGTACACATGAGTTTATTGTAATAAAAACTATTTTTCACTTTATCAAGTGTTGAATATATTTCTTCCCTGATCCCGGTCATATATACACGTTTCTTTCTTCTTTGTTGTATTGATTATGGTCAAACGTGTGACTGGTGGATCCTGTGTTAGTGCCACTCTACCTTTTTCTTTTACATAACTACATCTGGAAGTTGTCCTGTGCTTGGGTCAGCATATGTATACACATTAAACAATGTCAGGCTTCTGTGGACTCATGTACCCATATTATGCAATGCTCTTGACCTGTTGTCAAATTGCCCATTATTAGTGTTACATCATGACATCATACATTCATGTATGTGTGGTTGTGACATGGGCTAATCAGGAGTTTGTCCGGACCTTTCTTGCTATGTACCAGGACCATGAATGCCTGTGGCGGGTGTGTGCACCGGAATATAAGAACAACCAGGTGAAAGATGTGGCCTATGGCCACCTTTTCTCCCTCTCCCAACAGCACCACCCTGGGGAGAGGTGGGACAAGAACAAGGTGAAAGCCAAAATCAAACACCTGCGAACCGTATTCAAAAAGGAGTACAACCAGGTCCAGAGGTACCAGCGGTCTGGGATGGGAAGTGAGGAGGTCTATGTGCCACAACTGTGGTATTATGTCCTCCTCACTTTCACTCTGGACCAGGATGTCCCTCGGAGAATGGAAACAACAGCCACATCCGAAGTCACGGCACCGTCACAGGAGGTACGTCTACTGATTGTTGTGTGTGATAATTCCTTGGAGGTTGTACTCACGTGTTCTTTTGTGAAGCAGCTGCAGCCACAATCCTGTAGATGTTTCACAAATAATCTGTGTGTTGTGGTGATGGCTCACACACTAGGCTCCTATGTTTGTTTGGTGTTGGTTGTAGGGCCACATCACTTATCATGTTGTACCCTCAGGTGAGTTGACTGCACAATTTTTACTGTTCAATAGTCTTGCTTTCATTTGTGCAATGTTTGTGTTGACCTAGTACACTGGCTTGGTCATGCTGAAACTGCTTATCTAATTTGTAACATACATTTGGGGGTATATGACAAATGTTTGACCATTTTGTTTTGTTTATTTACAGGAGCCTCCTGAGCTGCAGTCCAGCCAAGAGGGGTCACCCGTGGATGATCCTCCCCCATGAACATCTGAGGGGGAGGTTGTGCTTGGTCCCAGTGCGACAGGGCAGCACCCTGGGCCCAGCTCAGGCACTACTCGTAGACGCCCCACAACATGTCCAACGACTGAGCTGGGAACGTGGGCGAGGAGGGTGCTGCTTCACACCGAAAATCAGCCAAACACTGGAATTGGGCATCTAGTTAATGAGCAGGTGGCCAAGCAGGACTAAGTGCAGCGAAAACACGCTGAGAGTCTCATCATTCGGATCCTGGAAGCGGCCGAGGACGGGGCACTGACGGCACCATTACATCTTGTCATCCCCACTGGACAGTCGTTAGTGTCCCATGGTCCGAGGCCGCCTATGTATGGGCCCAAATAGACTCCTGATTTGTCCAAGGGCCCCAGACAACCCCGCCCCCCGAGATGGCCTACTGGTTGGGGATATGGAGCCACAACCCACGTCTGACACCGTAGAGGAATACCAACATGAGGAGAGACGCTACCAATAATTGTCAAATAATTTGGGGCCAAACATTGTTTGTGTTTTGTAAACATAGTATGTGTTTTTTTGTTTATTTATGTACGTAATAAATTTGTTTGTTACAGAAAAACTCATTTTTGGTGGGTAACTGTCATATATGTGTATGCACTGTGATGTTGTATTACAGGGCAAGGATGTGTCTCACTTGTATAGGCCACATAACCACTATCACATGGTAAGGTACATATTTTGACATATGCTACATCTCTTTGGCCCCTACAGTTGTGGCCAAAAGTATTGACACCCCTGCAATTCTGTCAGATAATGAAAAAACACAAAAGAGAATGAAGCAAAAAGCAAAACATTGATCATTTCACACAAAACTCCAAAAATGGACCGGACAAAAGTATTGGCACCCTCAGCCTAATACTTGGTTGCACAACCTTTAGCCAAAATAACTGTGATCAACCGCTTCCGGTAATCATCAATGAGTTTCTTACAATGCTCTGCTGGAATTTTAGGCCATTCTTCTTTGGCAAACTGCTCCAGGTCCCTGATATTTGAAGGGTGCCTTCTCCAAACTGCCATTTTTAGATCTCTCCACAGGTGTTCTATGGGATTCAGGTCTGGACTCAATGCTGGCCACATTAGAAGTTTCCAGTGCTTTCTCTCAAACCATTTTCTAGTGCTTTTTGATGTGTGTTTTGGGTCATTGTCCTGCTGGAAGACCCATGACCTCTGAGGGAGACCCAGCTTTCTCACACTGGGCCCTACATTATGCTGCAAAATTTGTTGGTAGTCTTCAGACTTCATAATGCCATGCACACGGTCAAGCAGTCCAGTGCCAGAGGCAGCAAAGCAACCCCAAAACATCAGGGAACCTCTGCCATGTTTGACTGTAGGGACCGTGTTCTTTTCTTTGAATGCCTTTTTTTCTCCTGTAAACTCTATGTTGATGCCTTTGCCCAAAAAGCTCTACTTTTGTCTCATCTGACCAGAGAACATTCTTCCAAAACGATTTATGCTTTCTCAGGTAAGTTTTGGCAAACTACAGCTTGGCTTTTTTATGTCTCGGGGTAAGAAGTGGGGTCTTCCTGGATATCCTACCATACAGTCCCTTTTCATTCAGACGCCGACGGATAGTACGGGTTGACACTGTAGTACCCTCGGACTGCAGAGAAGCTTGAACTTGTTTGGATGTTAGTCGAGGTTCTTTATCCACCATCCGCACAATCTTGCGTTGAAATCTGTCGTCAATTTTTCTTTTCCGTCCACATCTAGGGAGGTTAGCCACAGTGCCATGGGCTTTAAACTTCTTGATGACACTGCAGACAGTAGACACAGGAACATTTAGGTCTTTGGAGATGGACTTGTAGCCTTGAGATTGCTCATGCTTCCTCACAATTTGGTTTCTCAAGTCCTCAGACAGTTCTTTGGTCTTCTTTCTTTTCTCCATGCTCAATGTGGTACACACAAGGACACAGGACAGAGGTTGAGTCAACTTTAATCCATGTCAACTGGCTGCAAGTGTGATTTAGTTATTGCCAACACCTGTTAGGTGTTACAGGTAATTTACAGGTGCTGTTAATTACACAAATTAGAGAAGCATCACATGATTTTTCTAATAGTGCCAATACTTTTGTCCACCCCTTTTTTATGTTTGGTGTGGAATTAGATCCAATTTGGCTTTAGGACAATTCTTTTTGTGTTTTTTCATTGAAGACAAATTAAATGAAGATAATAATACCAAAGAATGTGTGATTACAATCATTTTTAGGAAGAAACTGAGTATTATCTGACAGACTTGCAGGGGTGTCAATACTTTTGGCCACAACTGTAGGTGTGACAGTGCCTTGGTAAAATAGTTATATGCCCTACATGGGTCTACAAGTGTGTACCCGGCCCTTTAAACATGTTTGTGTTGTTTGCCATACAATGATGGTAAGTAGTGTTTTTCCCATTGGATGTGTGATATTGTCAGGGTTACATTGGGTCAGTAATGTTGTATTGTGCTTGTGCTACATACATTGATGGGGTGCCTCCTGCAGCCCATCCGTGTTTTTTAAGTAATGTTTGCACATTCAATGCTAATGTGATCCCTCACACATTTGATTGTGGCTGACAGATGTTGTATTATCAAAGATGTGTAGACTACAAAGTCCTGCACCTCTGTGTGTACGGTATATTAAAGACGCAAAATACATTACTGGGATTTGCACAATAATTTTATTGTGTAAAACCAATATTTTTTTTTTGTGTGCCACTTTTTTTTTTGTTTATGTCCGAGTAGAGACCCTTTTTTTGTTTATGTTTGTTGGTAATGTTAAAATGGGTTTGTTTTTGGGTTCTCAGACCCTGCTGGGTTGTTTTTTTTTTGGTCGGTGGGATCTTGGATCCCCCTATTTTTTAAAACAAAATATCATCACATAAACAAACAAACAATTATGGCAACATGCCACACACTAAACACACAAGGGGGGGGGACAAACAAAAAAAACAAACATATTCATAATGGCTGCGGCAAAACAGCAGGGACATCCCCAGGCTGCCCACCAGTGAGACGCTGGATGATGGCCCACATTCGGTCCAAATTGGCCTGCGCCTCATGGTGGGCATCAACCAAATCCTGTATGGTTTGGTGTCCTGTATGGGAAAGAAAATAACATCAGTAACATGTATTTCTGTGTTTTACAATGTTATGTGCATGTGTAACCATACTTACGGTTTTGGACATCATCCCGCACTTCCCTTTTGGGTGGTGGTGAGGCCCTTCTAGGCCACCCACAGCTGCTGTGCCATCTGCATTTAGCAAAAACAAAAAGAAAAAACATCATTAATGCATTATGTCCGGGTCTGGGTCTGACAGCCAAAATTCTAAAAAAACAAGCTTGTTTAATATGGGCCACATTTACCATCAGCCCCACCTCCACCAGGCTCACTATCACTCTGTGGGGACCATTCCCCAACAGGGCTGCCAACTGGGCTGGATACATTGGGTGGAGGGGTGTGGCTCCTGGGCCGGCAGGTGGGGCTCTTGGCGCCCTTCCAGGTGGGGTGGAGGGTGGGCTTTTGCAGGGCAGAGGCTGGGCTGTCAGGTGCAGAGGGGGGCTGCAAGCTGCTCCCGAAGAGGGACTCCCAGCAGCTGATGAGGGTGCCCTTCCAGGAGAAGGTGGCGGTGGGCGGCAGGTGGTGTTGCTGCCGGTGGAGTACATCTGGGGCTGCCGCTGGTGATGGGCGGTCTTGTGGGCTTTCCGCCTCCCCTGTTAGGTTGAACATTGCATTTGTAAATCAATTTGCACCATGAACAAAATATATAACATCACAAATGTAATTTTTATGAGTGTGAGGAATGACTTCAGTTAACATGTACATGTTTGTTGGTTTGGCCAAAGTAATGTGACTGTGCACATCTGTACATGGTCGTGGCCAAACACACAGTTTAGTGCCCATGCAGTGCACACACGCATATAGTGGTGGCCATGACAGTGGCTGTGACACACACAATTGCTACATTATTGCTGTGTGTGCAGACCTATGGTGTGGATCCAGGGGAGTAATTAGGGCATATTGTGCAACAAACCACAGTGTTAAGTTTGAAACAAGCAATACTGACCCATCCATATACATCAAGGCTAATGTACAGCTGCACATGACCACACAGGGAACAGGTGGTAGACTGGTCATGTTGCAGTATACATTTATATTATGTGTAATGGATATATTGCCATTCCCACCACCATTGTGTGGCAGGCTATATGTCACACAGCACGCAGATATTGGCTGTATGTGTAATGGTGGGCATTACATGACTTACAAGATGTAGATGTTGACTTCAGCCTTATTAGACAGCTATGTGTGTTGATCTACTGTTAAAACGGCAATGTTGACGTCAACAATGCCAACACAAAGTAGTGTAGTATGCACCTTCATGTTGCATTTTGCACACCCTGCAGATGCAGAGGGATGAAGTCTCAATGTGGCACCCTGTGCCAGGTCACCACAGACTTCCCTGGGACACTGAAGGATTTCTCACAGCGAGTAACCCACTAACACACAACACCTTTCACCCCAGGCCTGTAGGGGGAGCTCCACTGGTTGCCTTAAGCCAGTTCCCCCTATAAATATGGGTTCTGGAGGGAAAACAGCAGAGTGTGCAGTCACTACAGAACTGTGAAGAGCTGAGTGAGCTGAGCTGGTACTGGAGCCGTGCTAGGCCCATACCAGTAACCACCTGACACAGTGGTAGACCCGCAGAGTAGGGGTCGAAGGCAGAGGAGTGAAACTTGCTACAAGAAGGGGCAGAAGAGTCATACAGATTCTCCCCATTAGAGTTCCGGTCACTGGGTCCGAGCTGCAGGGACAGAAAGAATAGGCCCCTCAGTGAATCCAGCACCACAAGGAGGTTTAGCTACCAGGACGCCTGCAGCACCAACAATTGAGAGCCAGGCACCGTGAGTTTGGATCCATACGGAAACCCAATAGAGAGTCCTCAGTGCAGCAACCTGGGTGTGGAGAGTGACAGAGAGAGAGAAGCAACGGTCTGGTCGGGTTCCATGCCTGCCAGACTCCAAACAGAGTAACTGAGACAAGGAGGCCTACAACCCTACTCGCTGTGGAGATCCTAAGGTGTTTCCCTCAACTCCGGATGAGTGTACCAGTGCAGAACACCAGTAAAGGTACCAAAAGACTTTTATGTGTGCGTGTCCCTCCTTCCATCTGCACCACACTGACCACGCTCCCCTACCACTACCTTGCACAGAAACGACTGTGCTGCCCTATTACCCTCACTCCAACCTACAGCCCCGGGGACCCCGCTCGTCCTGTAGGGAACGGTTCCTCCTTGCTGCCGCCCATCACCCCGGAGGTCCAAGCAGCGCCGGTGCCATCACCGGAACCCTACAGGTGGCGTCACGACATACATTTTTATTATTTTTCTTTCCACTCATTTTTCATCTGCATTCCCCCTGGCCCACGGACTTAGGCACCGCTACCCGTGACATCCCCTCCAGACTGCGCCTGAGTGATCCGAGTACACCCAGGGCCTGGGCTGGACATCAACATCATCTACTCAGGGTACCTATCTGACAGGCTAGACTTCCATGTACTACAGGTTTGATTGGTGTTGGGATGAGGTATGTGTGTATCACAATTACTCACCACGCAGCCTCATAATCCATGCCCGGACGTTGGCAATGCACCGTGCACACTTGTATTTCAAGTCAGCCACCTTCTTCTGGATCTGCTGGGTGGTGCGGTCCACACCCAGTCTTCTCAGCACGGTCCTCTTCACTTTACACAGGATGGCCTGCTTGTGGAGATGTGGGTGCTGGTGTCGATGGTGGCACCAATAATCCCGCCTGTCCAAAATGTCTATAAGAATGAGCAGCCTTGGCTCGCCCCATGCTGCAGGTCTCTGTCCTGACATCATCACTATCTCTGCAGGGAAGGGAAAACACCTGGAATGCAGGGCACAACGTCCAACAACGACATTACGTCATAGCGCACGCTGGTTACGCCGAGGAGACTTGAGAGTCCAGACAACTTAAGGTGCAACAGAGTGGTGAATTTTTCAGGGACGCCGTGGCATCACCAAACTAAATCACAAATGAACCACAGGGTGACGGACGTGCATAGCAAATGGAAGACATACATGCATTAGTATTTAATTTGGGAACCCATATGGTTTGTGATTTGTGTATGGTCAACATGTTGGTGTTGACATTTCAGCCATCAGCAATAGGATTTGCCTTATTAAACATATATTTCTGTGTATGAATTCATACACCAATCATCACTATCGGAGGATTATTCCTTTAGTTTGGACGTGCCAACATCATACACGCAGTATCATTCTGATGCGCTAGTCCATGATACTCGTAGTTTAAATAACTTTCCTGATACTTGTGAAGCAGAAGAAGAAAGATGAGTCTGGTGAAGAACCCACAGATTATCAAATATGACGCCTTTGGCACGGGCAGCCAATGGGAACGCAGGAGAAGTCACCAATCGCTGCAGATGGGGCGCGGAAAACAGCACGCTCAGGCATGCCTATGGGATTGATTCCAGAATGTCTGAGCTCGCTTTCTACATCGCTATCATCCTGTCACACTCTACAATGCGCTGAAATCGTCTGGTGGATATCGCCTGATTTCACTGCAGAGCAGGTCAATCAGGCGACGCTTCACCAGCGATTTCTCGCCGTAGAATCGCCCAGTCACCGTGCCACTACGCACATGCGATGTGGTTTCCACATCGCCGAATTTGGCAAATTGCCAGCGATTTCGCCGGCGATATCGCGGCGTGTGACGGTACCTTAATGTGTATGGTAGCCAAGCACAGACACCCTCCAGATTGTGGAAATGTAATCTGATTGCAACAGCCAATCACAGACGTTCTCACAGAGCGGGAGTGTCTGTAATTGTCTGTTATCGGTCAGTGTAGTGAATATGCATGAAGCTTAATGAGTGGCCCTGGAAACAAGCAGCGGGAGACTGCGAAACTGGTATACTTAATCTAGATGTGCTATAATCTATCTATCCTATCACTCTCTCTATTCTGTTTTTTTTTTATTCTATTCTACCTTTTTACAGCATAGGAAATACCATGAGAGAATCGCATTGCACACAGACAGCTCATGGATGTCACACTGATGTCACACGAATGTTAGCCAAGAGAAAAACACACAATTGCATTGCACTCGCATGCAACATGGATGACAATACGGATATCACTTGTCCTACTCTCCTGGACGAGAAATGGTGAGATTTTTTTCGTGTGTTTCGAGTCTAAGGGTTCGCTCACATCTGCGTATATAAAATTGCCCAGATTCTCAGTTAGAAACGTCATTCCTTATGACATGTGAGTGATACATATATATATGCGAGTGTATGATTTATTTTTTCTCGCCTAGCATCCGTATGACATGCGTATGCAATCCAATCCATATTATTCTATCTCTAAATTAACCCCTTCATCCCCAAGACTGATTTTCACATTCATGGCCAGGCCGTTTGTTTTTTTTTTCAATTTTGACCAGTGTCGCTTTATGAGGTAACATTTTATCTGTGGCACAGTATGTATTACTGAGATATAGTGATACCATCAGCCCAACGTATTTCTTTGCAATAAAGGGTAGGCATCTAATGGAAAAGGGTTTGGCTTAGAGCAAGCAGAGAAGTAATACAAAGAAACCCAGTCCCTCTTATGCTAATGTGCTCTGTCACCCTGCTTCACTTGTTTCCCGATGTTTGATAAGTTTTTTTTGCAATCATACATGTAATTGTGGTGCCCCTATGGCAAGGTGCCAAAGGGAGGTACTGCACCCCAACTAAATGTGTGGTGCCTCCATAACCATGGACATGGAGGGGGAATCTTCAGAGTCTGCACCCCAACACCCATACCCAGGCCACTTTAATACAGGGGATATTCAGTAGGTCCCAGGGGGTGGAGCCTAGAGAGCGGGAGACAGGGAGTGACAACACAGTCAGACAGTTGGTGTGAGGAGAGCAAGGAAGAAAGATGCAGGGGACTCTGCGGTTACAGTGGAGGGCACCTCTTAGGAGAGGGGTGACCCAGACTCAGAAGGGGGTTTACCCAGGACTGGTCGGAGCCAGCTGAGGACCCAGGTCGACACCGGCAAACTGGAGCTGAGGTAGCTAGATGCAAGGTTCAACCCTAACAACAGACCGGCAAGCTGAAGACCCATCACACAAAGGGAGCTGAAGCACCCCTAAAGCAGCCCAACATCAGTCCCGCAGCTGGGTTCACGACAACGACAAGTCAGAGGCTTTAGATAACAGACCCCGAGGACTAGAGAGTTGGCTCAAGAGGGGCAAATAGAGACATAGCAAGAGAGTAACAAGACCACGAGCGCCATATTGAGGGCATTACTGTAGACTCTGGAGAAATCATCACGATCTGCGGTTACAAAACCCATTAACCCAGACTGTACTGTGTACCTGTTTCCATCTGGTGCAAGTAAAGAACCGTTTTAGCTAAAGTGGTGTCTGTTCTCCTTTCATTCGGCGCCCGAAGGGCTACAGCAGCATCACCGAAGGTGAGGACTACTACCCCCTCATCCACCCCGCTGCCCTGAGGTAAAGTTCCACCTGTGGGGAGCTGTATTACCAAAGCTGCATTCCCATCATCTCAGCGGTCGGCTGCAGTGCTGGTAACTCTATTACCAGGTACCACAGGTGGCGTCACGATACCATTTCCCCCATCATCATCATCACCCCCACCACTTAGGGTCCAGGGCATTGAACCGGAAACCGACCAGCCGTGATCCCCCACCAAAGTAACAACCTGTCCCGCCACAATACCTCCTACCCTGTTGACCGGATCATAATCATTGAAGTAAAGATATGATTGCACTCAGTATCCCAGAGCCTGTGAGGAACTGACTTCACTTTATAGCCCTAAAACTTGCTGGTTGGTTTCCTTTAAAGAGGACCTGTCATTTGCAATAAATATGTAATTATTACCTGATTTAAATGCTGATATTCTCCTGAATTTAAAGTTGTTTTTTTTCAGCCATGTATGTAAATTTACTTTTGCTAGCCATGGGGATATTATCCTCAAGAAGACAAAGAGTGGAGGATGCCTGCTTAGCTAACAGGACTACATTAACATGCATGGGGTAAAAACAAACAGAAGATTATATCTCAGGAACTTGGAGTCGTATAAATAAAAATGACTAAAGGGAAAAAAATCTGTACAGTATGTTTTTTCAGTTTCAAAAAACTTACGCACAGGTAAAAAAAAAAACAACAATATTTTTATGGTCTATCCTGGACTTCCTGGATGATTGTCAACCATGGTGATAAGTCCTCTTTAAGACGTTATCTGTGTATATTCTGCCTTTGACTATGGGCAGAAATCTCCAGCTCACACGAATGCTTTGCACATTGGACCATTACCTATCTCTCACTACTGATTGGAATGCAAAATCTTTCTGGTTCTGAGAGGTTTACAACGACTCTGATAATAATAATAATGAAGTAATAACGATGGAGTCAAGGTATGTGCTTTTGTTTTTTTTCTAATAACATACATACAAAAAAACATTTTATGTATTATTTACTATTTACTAGGGATTCCTAATGGCCGGGTCTAACATTGGCCCGACATTAAGAATTTTAGGCTTAATGCCATATGTGAATACAAAGCAGGCATTAACACCTAATTACCCAGTTGCCCACAGCTACACGCGCCAGGAATTTGTGCTTCTCATGAATGCACCAATTTCTGGGGTGGCTGTGGATTGTTATTCCATAGCGTGTGGGTGCCCAATAACTATGGGCTTCAACCACGCTGAGAGTACCAACCCCCTGTTGCCTATTTTTACCTTGGCTGGCAATTAAAAATAGGGTGAAGCCTACACATTTTTTTTTCAAGCCAAGGTAAAAATAGGCAGCTGAGTGTGGCAACTCACATCTGTCTGCTTTATTTGTTCTGAGAATGAAAAATACAGCAAAGCCCTATACATTTTGTCCTATTATTCATTTATTTTACACAGTATGATAGCATGTTGGTTTTAATGCTTGTCTCTTTGCTGATGGACGTATTGTATGTGAGATACTTTGTGGCATTTCAGCAGTAATGGATTTCTTCTGGCTACTCGACTATGCAGCCCATTTTTCTTCATGTTATTTCTGTGTTTTTATCTGCATCCCGAACAATTTTCCTGGCAGTTGAGGCTGAAATTTTTGTTGATCTACCTGGTTTGGTTTTTACAGAGCCCCCGATTTTCCATTTGTTAATCACAGTTTGAACACTGCTGGAATATTCCTTGAATATTCCTTGGATATCTTTTTTATCCCTTTCCAGATTTATACAGTTCAACTACCTTTTCCGTAGTTCCGTTGACAATTCCTTTGCTTTCCCCATGACTCACAATCCAGAAATGTCAATGACTGGATGAGAGATGCAAGAGTCTGTCTGGATCCCAGAAACTCACTCAACTTTTATGCACACACACTGATCACAAGCAAACAGGTGACAGGTGAGTATATTACCTTTATTATTCATTTAACCCCATTTATGTTAGCTTCTGTGCATGTTATCAGGCCAAAATCACCAGGGTACAATACAAACTAGAGAAGAAACAGTTTTTTTCTGCTTTACAAAAAGTGATAATGTTTATTACAAAGTGCAACCCACATTAAAATAAGTGAAAAATGTCTGAATAGATACAGTGGATACAATGGTTAGCATAGTGTGGCGCCCCTGCGGGTATTAGCCACAGTATAAGATCATAATAGTTGCACTCACATAGAAAGCCAAGCCACTGCACTACCACCTTTGGCCAGTAGGGGAGCTCCAGAGACACCAGAGATTTCCCTAGAGATAAAACACTGGTCTGAGGTAGATTTTCAGACAGTTGGAGCCAGGAGCTCAGAGTGACAGGAGCTGCATTGAGTTCCTGAGGACTGACTGACAATTTTCTAGGGCCAAGCCATCGGTCTGAGGAGGAGAAAACTGATAAGAGGAACACTTTCAGAATCGGGTAGCATCATTATCTACCCTAGATAAAAAGCGCAGATACGGATACCGGATCCGTGGCTGCATTAGTTATATACAATACAGCAACCGGACAACGTGAGGTAACAATAAGCTTACAGGGCCAGACACAGCAACATACTAAGAGTTCAGCAGTACTCCCGGAGGGGGGTAAGCAGAGAGAGACAAAGGACTTAAGTTGCCTGTTGAGTGGGACCCAGAGAGGACAGATTTGGGCCAGCAGCCAGTTCACACACGGCAGCAGGGCCACACAGACAGCGCAAGCAGGAGATAAAGGACCCGGTGGGGCCTGAGCAACTGAACCCCTATTGCAGACTCCGGAGACGGGACTTGTTGTATTGTAGTTTGGTTGAAAGTAAACCAGTTAAACTTCATCTGTGCCTCAGCCTCTGATTTAACAGCTACCATCTATCCAGGATTGGGATCATCACCACTGAGAGAATTTGCTGTGAATCAAGTAAGTGTCTGTGCCCTTAACATCTCCTCACCAGACTTCCATCTTCATCCATCATTAACTTTAACATCACCTGTCCAGGGGACCCTACAGCCCTACCCGGAAAAGGGCTATACCATCTCAGCTGTCTCTCATCATCATCCCCTGGCCAGTACAAGGCAGCGGTGGCCATATATAGCCACATTATTCCGGGTGGCGTCACGACAATAACATCTACAAACTTTATAAACTATATAAACTTCTAAATCCCCTGTAAATACCCCCCTTTAGGAGTGTGTCAGCCTGGGGCCACGGCCTGGGTCCAGCCACCAGTGACTCCCCCAAGGAAAGGGACCCTGCGCCGGGTATCCCGGTCCCCTAAGCTGGGCGGCACACCTTCTTTTTGGCGTCACGAACAGGATTTACCGTGCCTGGTTAAATCGGGTACTGTGTGCCGTGATTAATGCCGAAAATTGTGAGAAAAATCGAGAAAAATTGACTTTTTTATCAAAAAGTGATTTTCCCATTGGAAACCATTGAAATAGACTTTTACCCATTGACTAACATTGAAACAAAATGGCCGCCAGCCTCTGAGGTAAAATTGCATCATCACTAATTACCTCATAACTGCCACAGCACGAGACTGCTGTTTGAACTGTGTCATAGCCCTGAGCTCTGATCTGACTGAAAAATTTCAGATTCCGCCATTACTGAGCTCGCGGCGAGCGGAAGCAGCAGGGGGCGTGTCCTTGTGGGCGGCACCAAGCTGAGAGCTCTGACGTCGGCAAAAGGGGAAAACCAATCCTGCTGCACAGCGGAACGATTATACGTCATCCCGACGAAAGCAGAGGACCGGAAGGGTCCGGATTAACTAAGGGGGCGCAACATGTCGCAGCACGGGGACGCCGAAACACCCGGCGACACAAATGCAGCTGAAGCACAAAACAGAGCGCTCGGCAGCGCAGCGGCGCAAGTGCAGCGCCCATTATGCCGATGTTGATGCCATATACCCCAGGTGCTCCATGGCTTCCAGTGTATGAAGGTAAGCCTAATACTTTTGATGATTTTAAAGAAAAACTGCTGGCCTATTTAAACATGTTTCCAATGGCAGAAGCTCAGCGTGTCGGTTTGCTGATGGCACAGTTAAGTGGTAATGCCAAGCGAGAAGTCACAGCATGGTCCGCTGATCTAAAAGACACTGCTGAGCATATTCTAGCTGGATTAAAGGCAGTATTTGAAACTACTGCTGGTAGCAAAGCAAAGACCAAATTCTTCAATTGCAAACAAAAGGCCAATGAGAGTGTGAGAGACTTTGCCCTGAATTTACAGGAGGCCCTTAAAGCGCTTACACTGGCTGAACCAATGTTTAACACTGGCGCTGATAAATTGCTAAAAGATCAATTCATTGAGGGACTATTAACCCCTTCTCATCGAGGGCATGCGAGTATGCTGACTTTCAAGGACCCTGAAGTGACATTTGCCCAGTTAAAGGAGAGCGCTATTCGTCTCCAGCAGGCAGAGGCACTTTGGGATCAGGATCCTGAGCAATCCATTACAGAAACCCCTCAACAACAGAGAGTGCCAGTGACATCAGTTAAGCCCCTGGAGGCCAGTGCTAATGATGCTTTCCGGCAAAAGCTTGACTCTCTAACAGACATTGTCACCTCAATGGCTAAAACCATGCAGGAAATGAGAGAATCACAGACTACATCCAAGATGGAGTTGGCGAACCGCAGAGAGGATATTCCCTGGATGAGACCCCAGAGATACCCAGCGTGGAGAGGACGACCCAACGACCGTTACCAGCCGGATGGACAGCCTATTTGCCGCCGTTGCCGGAAGCCAGGCCACATCGCCCGCAATTGTGATTTAAACAAGGATCCCCTGGGAATGCGGGCCGCTTCGCAGGAGTGAACTTTCAAGGCCCAACATCCTGGCACGACAAGTACGTCGGAGGACGTCCCATTATCCCCATCGTGCTGGACGGTATTCCCCTCAATGCCTTGTTGGACACTGGTTCCCAGATTTCATCTATACCACATATCCTTTATAAGAGGTACTGGGCAGATTCAGACATTGATAAAAGACCATCTAATGTTGAGCTAAGTATATATGCTAGTAATGGAAAATTGGTACCGCAAGTAGGATTTAGAGAGATGACCATTAAGATTGGTAGAGTAGAATTAAAGAATCAGGGTATCATAATTGTTGATGTTAACCGACGGGAACCTTTTGTATTGATAGGTATGAATGTTTTAGAAAATTGTTTTTTCGAGGTTATTACTATTTTACAGCAATTTGCGGAAACTGCCCAATCCTGCCAGCAAGGAATTCTCCGGAGAGAGATAAAAGCATTGGTGCTGAAGCAACAAGTAGAGGTTGCAGGTGGAGAAATCGGCAGTGTGAGGGTAAGTGACCCAACTCCTATAGTAATACCTCCAAAAACTGAAATGCTGGTATGGTGTAGAGCAGCCATTGGTATTAAAGGACGAGATTACCAAGCCTTGGTAGAGCCTGTGTACACTGATAGTAGACCCACGATATTAACGGCTAGAGGAATAGTCGAGGTACACAGGGGAAGAGTGCCCATACGTCTTTTGAATTGTGGAGAGGAAGAGGTCACTTTACCAAGGTACGCTACAATGGCCAAGCTATACAATGTTGACAACAATGCCATCATAGCCATTGGGCCCTTGAATCCGTCATGTCAGGCGGACGACAATGGTTCAAGTGGAGAATTAGAAGATTGGTGTCAGCAGCTGCATATAGGTACAGATTCAACACCTACCCACCAAAAACAAGGGGTGTACCGATTAGTAGAAGAATATGAACGGGTCTTTAGTAAACACCCATTAGACTTCGGACAGATAAAAGGGGTAGAACATACAATTCCTACCGGTAACCACCCACCAATAAAAGAGAGAAATTGCTCGTTGTCACCCACAAAGCTATTCATGGTGCGACACCTCCTTACCTCTCCACCCTCATCTCTGTCTACCACCCCACCCGTCCCCTTCGCTCTGAACATGACCTCAGACTAACATCGGCATTAATCCGAACCTCCCATTCCCGACTTCAAGACTTCTCTCGAGCTGCACCAAAACTCTGGAATGCTCTACCCCAAGAAATTAGGACCATCCACAACTTGCATAGCTTCAGACGCTCCCTAAAAACACACCTCTTCAGGGCGGCCTATCCTTCTCCCTAACAGTAGTCACTTAGACGTAAGATATTCATTGTTATAAGCCCCTGTACTTTGTGTTCCCATCCCGTCTTAGATTGTAAGCTCCTTCGAGCAGGGTCACCTTCATTTTCTGCCTTTCTTATTGTATTTCCTAAGTTGATTCTATGTTTTTGGTATGTAACTACTGTTCTGCATTACGTTTCTGTACCGTATATTTTTCTTATATGTACCGGTGTACTGTAAAGCGCTGCGGAATATGTTGGCGCTATACAAATAAAGTTTTATTATTATTATTATTATTATAGATATAGACCCATACCGCCTGCTCATTATCAATGTGCTAAAGACATGCTGAGGGAGATGAAACAGGCCGGGGTAATAAGAGACAGTTGTAGCCCCTGGGCAGCCCCTCTGGTAATAGTTAAAAAGAAAGACGGAACCATGAGAATGTGCGTAGACTACCGGCAGATTAATCACATTACCCATAAAGACGCCTACCCCTTACCTAGAATTGAAGAGTCACTAGCCGCTTTAAGATCTGCTAACTATTTTTCCACCTTAGACTTAACAAGTGGGTATTGGCAAGTCCCTGTGGCTGAGGAAGATAAAGAGAAGACAGCGTTTACCACACCGATGGGTCTCTGTGAATTTAATTGTATGCCGTTCGGACTCTGCAACGCACCCGGTACCTTTCAGCGATTGATGGAATGCTGTCTCGGACACAAGAACTTTGAAACCGTCCTTCTGTACCTAGATGATGTAATAGTCTACTCAAAGACTTACGAACAACATCTACAAGACCTGGCAGAAGTGTTCGAAGCCTTATCCCGGTATGGTATGAAGATCAAGCCATCAAAATGTCACCTTCTAAAGCCAAAGGTACAATACCTGGGACACGTTGTGAGTTCAGAAGGAGTAGCACCGGATCCCGAGAAAGTAACCGCAATAAGGGATTGGCCAAGACCTACCAGCGTGAAACAGGTGAGGCAATTCCTGGGACTGGTGGCTACTATCGTAGATTTATCCAAGGGTTCACCAAGCTAGCAGCACCTCTACAAGACATCCTGGTAGGGCAGTCGAAGAAGACTTCAAACCGCAATCCTCCTTTCCAGTGGAGTGATGAGAGGGAAGATTCCTTTGAAAAGTTGAAGAAGGCATTGACCAGAGAAGAAGTTCTGGCATACCCCGATTACCATCAACCTTTCATCCTTTACACAGATGCCAGTAATGTGGGACTGGGAGCGGTACTATCTCAGAAGCAAGGAGGCAAGGAGAAAGTCATCGCCTTTGCAAGTAGAAAGCTCCAGCCTACTGAAAGAAATCCTGAAAATTACAGCTCCTTCAAGTTAGAACTACTGGCAGTAGTCTGGGCTGTGACTGAGCGTTTCAAACACTATTTGGCAGCTGCAGAATTCACCGTCTATACTGATAACAACCCATTGACCCACCTGGATACAGCCAAGCAAGGTGCGCTGGAACAGCGATGGATAGCCCGGCTGTCTAATTACAACTTCGTGATCAAGTATAGAGCAGGCCAAAAGAATGGAAATGCAGACGCCTTATCCCGGATGCCGCACTTGAGAGACGTGGAAGAAGAACCGGTAGAACTTGAAGAAATTGAACTACCCGCCTTCCATCGTCCCAAGGTAGGACAGTATCAATCCAGTGCCTACCAGAAACATCAACAGGTGAATCTCAACCCATTAGCACACCACAGATGGGCTGACACTCAAGACAGCAATCCAGCTGTGTAGTTGGTGAAAGAACTGCTGACTGAGCAAAGTGCGTATCCCAATGAAAATGCACCGAAAGAGACACATCAACTCTGGAAAGAGAGAGGCAAAATGTTTCTGTACCAAGGAAAGCTGTGCAGAAGATATACCAATCCAAAGACGCATGAGCTAGTATGGCAGATCATTGTGCCTAAACAAGATGTAAAAATGGTCCTAGAAGCTTATCACAATGGTGCTGATCACTTCGGGTGGAAAAAGCTAGAAGTACTTTTAAGAGAAAGATTCTACTGGGTTGGAATGAGAAAATCAATTGAAGAATGGTGCAGAAACTGTGGTCCGTGTAACCTCAGAAGAAAAGATCTAAAAAACCAAAGAGCACCACTCCAGCCTATAGTTACCAAGCAACCACTTGAGCTCGTAGCAATAGACCACGTGAAATTGACACCAAGCCGGTCCGGCTACGTCTATGCTTTAACCATCGTAGACCATTACTCACGCTTCCTGGTAGTAGTGCCCGTGAAAGATCTCACTGCAAAGACAGCAGCTAAGGCGTTCCAGACATACTTTTGCAGACCCCATGGATATCCGGAACAAGTACTCGCAGACCAAGGCACAGCATTTGAATCAGAGATCTTCAGAGAATTTTGCAATATGTATGGCTGTAAGAAGATCCGTACAACAGCCTATCATCCGCAAACAAATGGCTTATGCGAAAGAATGAACCATATTGTAATCGATCTCTTAAAGACTTTACCAGAGAGAAACCTATGGCCAGAGAAATTGCCTGACTTGGTAGACCTCTATAACAATGTCCCGGTAAGCTCCACAAACTGTACCCAGCTTACCTTATGCGTGCAAGACCTGGCAAGCTACCAATAGATCTAGAAATGGGCATCGTAAAACCTGACGCAGAAGTGCAGGATTCCAACTGGGACTCCCTACGCCAACAACAGTATCGCCAAGTGCAAGAATGCGTAGAAAGGAATCTCCAGAAAACTAGAGAAAGACAGAGCAATACTTCAACCAGAATGCTCTAGCAACCCCATTAAAACCTGGTGATCAAGTGCTCAAGAGAAACCGTCGCACTAATAAACTGGACAATCAGTGGGAATCCGTCCCATATACAGTTTTACCAATGAGAGTGAACAATCCTAAAATGTGTCTTATAAGCAAAGATGGTGGATTAACATCAGTACTAGTGTCAAGAGACAATCTAAAACTATGTCCAGAGACATTGAAGGAAAAAGAAGTCATTCAACATGAACCAGAAGTTATTCAACCAGTACCGGTTCAACCTGTTAAAGAAAAAGAAGAAGATGGAGTATATCACACTTATCTAGGAGACTTTCCTAAAACCTGGCCAACCTACAATGGTGCAGTAGTAGTTCCCATGATGGCCTTCTATCAAACACCAGATCCTGTACCACAAGAAGTCCCAAGACAGGAAGAACAAATTCCTAGTAATAATAGTCCTGGACACGGTGGAATTGCCAATCCCACAAATGTGGAATTATCCCTAGCAGAACCAGAAGTACTTACTAGGTATACGTCCACTCACACCATCACATTGAGTACACCCAGTACACAAGCGTTACGCAGATCACAGCGTAGTACTCAGGGTCAATTACCAGCAAGATATGCAGACTACCAAATGTAAATAGATATTTCAACCAGAAATATCTGAAAGGAACTTGTTTAGTTGTTAATTAGTAGTTATTAGATGTAACGTTAAAAAAAAAAAAAAAAAAAAGCTCAGTACCTACAGAGACTATTCTGTATGAACTACTTGCATATTCTTGAACTCATTTCTTCATTTATCAGCCCGGAGGCGGTAAATTAAAGCTCTGGAAAGACTGCTTTTTGAACATTCTTAAGTTTATTCATAAACTTTGTTGGAAAAATGGACGCTAATTGCAGTGCCTTTCCTAACAAATAAATAGCCCTCAAGGACAGAGCTGTATTAATGGACGCTATTTGAAGTGACTTTTTACAAGACTCTATTGTTTTTAAACTTGAGTGGTTTTTGTAACTTTTTATTTTTTTTTTAAGACTCTGTAGATATTATCTGTTATATCTTATGTTTATTGTCCCACAGTCCCGGAGTACTGTTCTTAACTAAGGGGGAATGTGGCGCCCCTGCGGGTATTAGCCACAGTATAAGATCATAATAGTTGCACTCACATAGAAAGCCAAGCCACTGCACTACCACCTTTGGCCAGTAGGGGGAGCTCCAGAGACACCAGAGATTTCCCTAGAGATAAAACACTGGTCTGAGGTAGATTTTCAGACAGTTGGAGCCAGGAGCTCAGAGTGACAGGAGCTGCATTGAGTTCCTGAGGACTGACTGACAATTTTCTAGGGCCAAGCCATCGGTCTGAGGAGGAGAAAACTGATAAGAGGAACACTTTCAGAATCGGGTAGCATCATTATCTACCCTAGATAAAAAGCGCAGATACGGATACCGGATCCGTGGCTGCATTAGTTATATACAATACAGCAACCGGACAACGTGAGGTAACAATAAGCTTACAGGGCCAGACACAGCAACATACTAAGAGTTCAGCAGTACTCCCGGAGGGGGGTAAGCAGAGAGAGACAAAGGACTTAAGTTGCCTGTTGAGTGGGACCCAGAGAGGACAGATTTGGGCCAGCAGCCAGTTCACACACGGCAGCAGGGCAAGCAGGAGGTAAAGGACCCGGTGGGGCCTGAGCAACTGAACCCCTATTGCAGACTCCGGAGACGGGACTTGTTGTATTGTAGTTTGGTTGAAAGTAAACCAGTTAAACTTCATCTGTGCCTCAGCCTCTGATTTAACAGCTACCATCTATCCAGGATTGGGATCATCACCGCTGAGAGAATTTGCTGTGAATCAAGTAAGTGTCTGTGCCCTTAACATCTCCTCACCAGACTTCCATCTTCATCCATCATTAACTTTAACATCACCTGTCCAGGGGACCCTACAGCCCTACCCGGAAAAGGGCTATACCATCTCAGCTGTCTCTCATCATCATCCCCTGGCCAGTACAAGGCAGCGGTGGCCATATATAGCCACATTATTCCGGGTGGCGTCACGACAATAACATCTACAAACTTTATAAACTATATAAACTTCTAAATCCCCTGTAAATACCCCCCTTTAGGAGTGTGTCAGCCTGGGGCCACGGCCTGGGTCCAGCCACCAGTGACTCCCCCAAGGAAAGGGACCCTGCGCCGGGTATCCCGGTCCCCTAAACTGGGCGGCACAATAGCATAATATTACAATGAGCACTAGATGATATTGCACATATTCCCATCACAGAAGTTAATCCCTACATCTAGCAGCATTTACATGTCCATACAACAGTCAATAAAATTCAGTATACATTGAAGGAAAAACCATCATTTTATCTCCAGGCTAATGCATTACCTAGTTGCCACTGTTTAGTTAATGCTGGGAACCAGGGTGGGGAACCCCTGCAGTGATGACTGGATGAAAGACCAGATTACTTACCGGTAATCTTAATCTTGTTTTATGGAGCCACGACAGCACCCACAGAGAGAGGGGATCCGCCCCCAGGGACAGGAAACCTACAGATAAAAAGGGGCGGTCCCCCTCACCTCCTCAGCTGTGTTACAGAGACCGAGAGAAACCGCCAATTAGTACAAGTATGTATCAGACAAATCAGGAAACGACCACACACGTGACAAAACATAAGGCAAGCCGTGTACAAAACAGGGGGGAAAGTGAGTGGGTGCTATTGTGGCTCCATAAAACAAGATTACCGGTAAGTAATCTAGTCTTTTCTCATCGCCACGACAGCACCCACAGAGAGATTTACAGAGATCTAAGCTCAGGGTGGGACCACTGTGTGGAGGACAGACCTTCCAAACACCATATCAGAATCAGAAGATAGGTCAAGCCTATAGTGGATATAGAAAGTGGACGGTGAGGACCAGGTCGCCGCCTTACATATCAACTCAATAGACGTTTCAGCCTGTTCCTGCCCAGGAGGAAGCCATCGCCCCAGTGGAATGGGCCCAAACCTCGTCCGGAGGAGGCACTCCCGTAGCCTGAGAAGCCATGCAAATAGCGTCTTCGATCCATCTTGACAAGGTACTCTTTGCGACTCCAGATCCCTTCTTGTGACCCTGAAACGAGATAAATAGAGCCCTACACTGCCTCACTGCCAGAATCCTATCAAAGTAGGCGAGGACAGCCCGTCCAGCATCGAGCATATGAAAATCCTGGTCGTCAGGGGTAACTAGGGCAGGAGAAAAAAAAAGGCAGAACGAATGCCTGACTGTGGTGAAATTTAGAAACAACTTATGGCAGGTAAGAGGGATCAGGTTTTAGCACCAACCTATCAGGAAGACCGAGAAGAATGGAGGGTCTATGGAGAGTGCCTGAAGGTCACTAACTCGTCGTGCAGAGGTAAGGCCAACTAACAAGCTGTCGTAAGGGAAAGAACCCTCCGAGAGGAGGAGTCTAACGGCTCAAACGGGGAACTAGTAAGTGCCTCCAGAACCAGGCTCAGGTCCCAAGGAGGCACACAGGCAATGTGAACCAGAGTGCTGCGTTAACACGCAGAAATAAACCTAGCAATGGACCTATCCCCGGCATCATTAGTTCCATACAAGGCTCCCAGAGCAGACACCTGAACCGACAGAGGACTAACTGGCAATCCCAATTCCCTCCCCGTTGGAGAAACCCAAGAATAGCTGGGGTAGGGACCACTTCAGAAAAAGGGGCAGTATGAAAAGATAAAATATTTCCGCCAGATTCTACAATAGATATTAATAGTAGAGGGCTTCAAACTCAGGAGAAGGGTAGAAACCAGACCATCCTAGAACCCCCTGGATGACCAAACAGCCTCTCAACCTCCACGCCGTCAAGCGCCAACTGTGCACCTGAGGGCGACGAAGTAGACCCTGAGTCAGCAGAGTCGGGGTTGATGGCAGGATGCACGGATCTGACAGGGACAAGGCTCTGAGTCAGGAGAACCACGGGCTCCTCAGCCAGAACAGAGCAATGAGAATGACCCACGCCCCTATCTACCTGAACTTCCTGATCACTAAGGGAAGAATGGATAGCGGAGGAATGCATAGGCAAGATGGGAAGTTCACAAGGCCTGGCGAGAGTCCACCACCTCCGGGTGATCTCTGACATTGAGGGAGGCGAACCGTGCGACTTGACAATTTGCCCTGGTGGCGAACAAGTCAATGTCTGGGAGATCCCACAGGCACACAACCTGCCAGAACACTCTTCTACTCAATATCCATCCGCCTTGACGCAGAGTATGCCGACTTCAGAAAAACCGCTGAGTAATTGCCCATACCCGTGATGTGAAGGGCTGTGAGAGACAGGAGATGACACTCGGTCAGATGGAGAATCGTTGATGCAGTAGACATCAGAGGCTGTGATCGCGTACTGCCTTGATGATTGATATACGCGACACAAGTCATATTGACCCTCATGACCCTGACGTGCTGGCGTGTCAACTGTGGGAGACAGGAAGCAACTCTGAAGGATCGCGTGCAGTTCCTGGACATAAGAAGAATCATCCTCTTTCTGGCCTGACCACTCACCTTGGTCCCATAGCGACCCCTGATGGACACCCCACCCTTCGGGACCAGCAGCTGAACTACTACCCGGGACGTGGAACCACCCATGGAACAACCCTAGAGAGCTCACAGGAATACAACCACACAAAGGAAAGCAATGACCCCTGAAGAAAGGGAAAAGAAACTATCAAGGTACCCCCAAAAAGAATCCGCAGTGCAGAGAATCTCCGTCTGGGGTGGAACTGAGCCCACAACACTGCCGGAATACAGGAGGTCCAGACCTCAGTAAGGACATAGCTGATCACAAGGACAGGCGAGGAAGGCAAACCGCAACTCCCACCTTATCGAGTAGCACCTGCTTCTCTGCATCCAGAATAGATAGAATCAAGGTGAAGACCCAAGAAGGATTGACGAGTCCGGGGAACCAGCCTCGATCTTTTCCCATTTAAACAACCAGCCCAAGCACTACTATGAGAAATGGTCTGTGACAGGCGATCTCAGCACTGAGAAGCAGAATGTCCTACAATCAAAAATCATCAAGGTACAGCACAATAAGAGTATCTTGATGCCATAAAAAAGCCATCATCTCTGACATTACATTGGCAAAAACATGCGGGGCCCTGGTGAGGCCAAATGGCATTGCTGCAACTGAAAATGCCAGAGCCGACCGTCAAACATGACCGTCACTCGGAGAACCTTGGGAACAAGACCTTAATGGCGGAATTAAAAGACTCCACCCAGAAAACCGCAAAAAAGTGTTCAAACGCCTCAAGTGAATAAAAATGCGAAAGGAACCATCAGGTTTAGGGACCCGGAACAAAGGGGAATAAACCCCCCTTCCTTCCTGGTCCTGAGGGACCTTGGGTAAGACCCTTTCCTCTAACAACTCCTATATTCAGGATCCAAACGCTGGAAGGAAAAGTCTGCCAAGTTGAGTAAAAAGCACGTAACCTGCCACCAACAAGAGGGGCAGGACTCACGGAACTTATCATCCCCCTTTGAAGAGGAACCAAAAAGGGCACCCTTGGATTTTGATGCCTTGTTGTCCCATCTGTTACGTGCTGTATAGGGCTTCCTCTGTGTATCCCCCTTCCAGGCTTTAAGACACAGGGCACAACGGGCCAAATTAGAAAGGTCCGCAGATCAGGCCGCCAACCATAAGGAATCCGCGGAAAGATCCGCCAAATATGCTGTGCCACCCCTGATCAGTGGAAGAGAAGAGAGCAACTTGCCCTGGATACACCTCCCTTAATTTGATCCTCGAACTGATCAATCCACACCAGCATGGACCTTGCCGTACATGAGGCGGAACGGCTGGCTAAAGGCCCTCGTGCAGGAGTCTCATGAATGTCTGAGGAACAAATCTGCCTTACGATCCAAAGGATCGGAGATCAGGCCAGGTTCATCTACAGTCTTGGTAAGACTTTAACACCTGAACCCACTAGCCCCTGGTGTTCAAAGTCTTGCTATAACTATAAACACTGCACCCTTCCACCCCTCGAGTCCACAGCCCAAGTATGACTATCACCAGGGGCGGGCTGGCCCGGGTTTCTGGGGGGCAACTGCCCTCCAGGCCGCCGGTTTAGTGGCAGTTCAGGGCCGCCCAGTACTGCTGGCAGCCGCCCTGAACAGTGAAATGATCTGAGAGCGGCCGGCTGTCAGCGCGGTGCGGCCGCAGTGGGACCGCTCCGGGCTTCAAATCGCAGCAAAGGCTGTGTCGTCATGGCAACCGGCGGGACGCCGGGCGCGGCGGGATCGAGTCACTGACTCCATGGGCGTACCCAGCGTGGGGCAGGTGCCCCCCCCAAGAGGCTGCTTTTCCCCCCCGCAGTTGCGCACCGGAACTGGCACCTACTGTGAGAGTGTGGCATGACAGTGTCAGCGGCACAGCCGCACAGCGCCGCCCGTGTGTGACATGGGGCGGCGGGGAGGCAGGCCGGCAGCTGCAGCAGCCCCCAGCAGGCAGGGCGCCGGGTGGATCAGTGATCACATTGCCGGGTGCCCTCAGCATCAGCAGCCTCAGACAGTATCTGCCGACTGCAGATCAGCTCGGCAGGCACTGTCTGGCAGGCCTGCAGGGGGACTCAGAACAGTGATGTGAGTTGTGTGACATCACCACTGCACTGAGAGTGCCGAGTCCCATGTTGGAGTGGGGTCTATCTGGGGAGTGGGGACACTGCTGGCCTGGCCTGGTGGTGAGGGGGGAGGCTGGAGCAAAGAGCTCTCAAGGCGAGCTACAAGTGAAGACAGAGAGTGAGTGAAGAGTCGACAAGAAGACAATGGCCCCAAGGAAAGAAGGTGCAGTGTGCTGTGCAGAGTGACAGTGTGTGCAATGTGTGTATGTGTAATGTGTGTGTGCAATGTGTGTATGTGCAATGTGTGTGTGTATGTGCAATGTGTGTGTGCAATGTGTGTATGTGCAATGTGTGTGTGTATGTGCAATGTGTGTGTGCAATGTGTGTATGTGCAATGTGTGTGTGTATGTGCAATGTGTGTGTGTGCAATGGTACAATGTGTGTATGTGCAATGGTACAATGTGTGTATGTGTAATGTGTGTGTGCAATGTGTGTGTGCAATGTGTGTGTGCAATGTGTGTGTGTGTGCAATGGTGCAATATGTGTATGTGCAATGTGTGTGTGCAATGGTGCAATATGTGTATGTGCAATGTGTGTGTGCAATGTGTGTATGTGCAATGTGTGTGTGTGCAATGTGTGTGTGCAATGGTGTGTGTGTGTGTGCAATGGTGCAATATGTGTATGTGCAATGGTGCAATGTGTGTAGGTGCAATGTGTGTGTGTGCAATGGTGCAATGTGTGTGTGTGCAATGTGTGTGTGCAATGGTGCAATGTGTGTGTGTGCAATGGTGCAATGTGTGCAATGGTGCAATGTGGGTGTGTGCAATGTGTGTGCAATGTGTGTGTGTGCAATGTGTGTGTGCGCAATGTGTGTGTGTGCAATGCTACACAGTGCAAGCTGCAGTGCCGGCCCCGGGAGCAGAAGAGCCTGTGCAGCTGCCCTGTGGACTGTGGGGGGCTGGAAGCAGAGACAGAGCAGCCGGAGGATCACAGTGAGTGTAAAATAAATGTAATGTAAATAAAGATAAAGTTGGCTGCACTGTGCTTGTGATGGGGGCCTCCAGCCTCTGTCCTCCTGCCCTCACCCCTCCAGCCTCTGTCCTCCTGCCCTCACCCCCCAGCCTCCGTCCTCCTGCCCTCACCCCTCCAGCCTCCGTCCTCCTGCCCTCACCCCTCCAGCCCTGCCCTCACCCCTCCAGCCTCCGTCCTCCTGCCCTCACCCCTCCAGCCTCCGTCCTCCTGCCCTCACCCCTCCAGCCTCCGTCCTCCTGCCCTCACCCCTCCAGCCTCCGTCCTCCTGCCCTCACCCCTCCAGCCTCCGTCCTCCTGCCCTCACCCCTCCAGCCTCTGTCCTCCTGCGCTCACCCCTCCAGCCTCTGTCCTCCTGCGCTCACCCCTCCAGCCTCTGTCCTCCTGCGCTCACCCCTCCAGCCTCTGTCCTCCTGCGCTCACCCCTCCAGCCTCTGTCCTCCTGCGCTCACCCCTCCAGCCTCTGTCCTCCTGCCCTCACCCCAACAGCCTTCGTCATCCTGCGCTCACCCCTCCAGCCTCCGTCCTCCTGCGCTCACCCCCCAGCCTTCATCCTGGTCTAACCGCCTGCCCACCATATACTGTGCTGCTAACCACTGAGCCATCATATACAGTGCTAACCACTGAGCCACCATATACAGTGCTAACCACTGAGCCACCATATACAGTGCTAACCACTGAGCCACCGTATACAGTGCTAACCACTGAGCCACCGTATACAGTGCTAACCACTGAGCCACCATATACAGTGCTAACCACTGAGCCACTATGCAGTGCTAACCACTGAGCCACTGTATACAGTGCTAACCACTGAGCCACCATATACAGTGCTAACCACTGAGTCACTGTATACAGTGCTAACCACTGAGCCACCGTACAGTGCTAACCACTGAGCCACCATATACAGTGCTAACCACTGAGCCACCATATACAGTGCTAACCACTGAGCCACCATATACAGTGCTAACCACTGAGCCACCATATACAGTGCTAACCACTGAGCCACCATACAGTGCTAACCACTGAGCCACCATATACAGTGCTAACCACTGAGCCACCGTATACAGTGCTAACCACTGAGCCACCATACAGTGCTAACCACTGAGCCACCATACAGTGCTAACCACTGAGCCACCATATACAGTGCTAACCACTGAGCCACCATATACAGTGCTAACCACTGAGCCACCATATACAGTGCTAACCACTGAGCCACCATATACAGTGCTAACCACTGAGCCACCATATACAGTGCTAACCACTGAGCCACCATATACAGTGCTAACCACTGAGCCACCATATACTGTGCTAACCACTGAGCCACCGTACTGCGAGTGTATGCCCCTGCGAGTGTATGCCCCTGTGTGTGTATGCCTACCCCCTGAAAATAAGACCGGGTGCAACGTTCGGAGCAAATATATTAATATATTAAATATATTAATCTCGCCCGGCCCCTGACGGCAGCCCGCCCATGTCATATACAGCCCCTGCCCCCATAGGGCTCTCCAGTGGCGCAATAAGTCTGATGGGCACAGGTGCGCATTGCAGGCCCCCCACCTTCCGCGTGCACGTTGGTCAGATGTATGGGCCCCGTGTAACATTCTAAATCCTATACTCACAAATTGACCCCTCTCCCCCTTCATTATGTATTAATGTCCCTTATCCTGCTGTATATGGTCCTCCTCCTGGAATATGGCCTTTATCGTGGTATATATGTCCCCCATCATGGTTTATATGGTCCTCCTCCTCAGCTACCATAGTCCTCCAATTATTATAATGCATCCCCACATTCCTCCATACATTACAATGTATTCCCATAGTCCTCTATGTATTATAATGCACCCCATAGTCCCCCATTCATAAGGTACCCCCATAGTCATCCAATTATCATAATGCAACCCCACTATCCTCTATATAGTATAATGTAGCCTCATATGCCTCCATACATTATAATGCACCTCCAATCCATACAGTATAATGCACTCCTATAGTTCTCCATATAGTAGAATTCACCCCCATAATTCTCCATATAGTATAATTCACCCATAGTCCTCTATACAGTATAATGCACCATCAATAGTCCTCCATGTAGTATAATGCACCCCCATAGTTCTCCATATAGCCCTCCATACAGTCTAATGCACCCTCACAGTCCTGTGTTTAGCATAGTACAGCCTTCCATATAGCACAGTACAGCCTCATAATTCTCCATACAGTATAATGCAGCCACAGTGAGCCACCCCCTTTTCCCCCCCATACTCCTCTGGCCAGCGTGTACTCCTTAAAAAAAATCTGTACTTACATCTCCTGGTTTCACCGCAGCTTCCCAAAATTGAAGATACAGGAGGAGGTGGTGACGCCGAGCGTTGCACAGTGGAACGCATAAAAGCAGGAAGTGACACCTAGTCCACACTAGGAGAAGGTAGTGCTTCCTGCTTTTTATGCGTTCCACTGTGCAATGCATGGCATCACCCCTGTGGTAAGAGGGAGCGCAGGGGGGCGGCAGTGGATAGCAGGAGGCTCAGCGAAACACACGGGACCCTTAGCGGCCCGTGTGCTGCTGCGCAGTGATGGTACAAGAAGCGGGCGCAACCTGAACGACCATGGCTTGCCCCCCCCCCCTAGTTTTGATCCTGGGTACACCCATGACTGACTCACTGACTGAGTCAGTGCTAGCGGGGCAGGCGGCCGTGACGTCTGTCGGCGCGGCCGCAGCCGCACTCACCTCTGAGCAGAGCTCTCAGCTCTCTGCAGGCAGCGCCACCGCGGGACCAGGCTTCCGGGCAGCAGCGGGTGCGTTGTCATGGCACCCGGCTGGCCTGCAGGACGCCGGGATTGGATGGCCACTGCGCCACGCAGCCAGGCAGCCAAGCAAAGACAGGGAGGGAGGCAGGGTTCAGAGCGGTGTGTAGTGTGCGTGCTACGTCAGCACGCACTTAGTGAACCTTGTGTGAACCCACCCACCCGGTCCCTCAGAGCGGAGCGCAGACAGACAGAACGCTGCGGAGGGGAACGCCAGTGTGAAGGCAGCCTAAATGTAAGACTGGGTTCACATTTGAAGATGCCTCCACACCGTTCTGCGGAGGACATCTGCAAGGAGCCGGCAGCCCTATCTTTTATAATGGGACGCACGGTGTCTGTCTGCAGATGTTTGCAGACAGCCGTGCGCTCCCATTGCCCGCCATGAGTGATCTGTGCGCATGCGTAGGCATGCGCACAGATCACACACTCCCGTCCGCACCGAAAATCCGACCTGTCGCGTTCCCGTTGCGGACGACAGTGTGTGATCTGTGCGCATGTCTCCGCATGCACACAGATCACTCATGACGGGCAATGGGAGCACACGGCGGTCTGCAAGCATCTGCAGGCACCATGCGTCATATTATAAATGATAAGGCTGCGGTCTTTGCTTTAATGTTAGTACTGGGCCTGGGGAGCAACTACAGGGAGGAGGGAGCGCAGCATCGGGATTGTGGAGCGAAAGACACAGGCGGGGAAACCTGTGGTAAGAAGAGGACTTCTCCACCGGCTTTCCTGCTTTGTGCTTCGCTCCCCGATCCCTAATGCCCCCTCCCCGCTCCTGCTCCTCACCCGCGGTAGCACCCCCCGCTCCTCACTTGGCCTCAGGCGGCAGAGGGGCTGGCGGCCCGTCATTATGGGCCTCTGCACTGTGCTTGCCACCCAGGCTGAAATCTGCCAGCCAGCCCCTGACTATCACACCTGCATCCATTAACCCCCGGGCTTCAAAGCCTGGGTATGATTATAACCCCTGAATCCATTAGCCCCTAGTCTCCAAAGCCCAGGTATGACTATAACACCTGCACCCATTAGCCCATGGACTCTAAAGCCTGGGTATGACTATAACATCTGCACCCATTAATCCATGGACTCTAAAGCCCAGGTATGACTAACACCTGCACCCATTAGCCCATGGACTCTAAAGCCCGGGTATGACTATAACATCTGCACCCATTAACCCATGGACTCTAAAGCCCGGGTATGACTATAACACCTGCACCCATTAGCCCATGGACTAAAGCCCAGGTATGAATATAACCATCTTCTCATTCCTGAATAGCTCTGTAATACTGTGTCCAATGAATACCAAAGATATTTTCACTTTCATGGATTCATGTGGGGAAATCAAGTGTGTATCTCCTATGGGATTAGAAGAGTGAGGGGCCCCTCTGTGTCTGACCTGTTAGGCTATGTTCACATTGTGCGTCTTTACTGCGTTTTCCTGCATTCTTGCTGTGCTTTTTTTGCACGTGCGTAAATGCAGTGAAACGCAATTCTGGATACGCAGTCCAGCTAAACCTATGGGTTTTGCAGAAATGCATTCACATGTTGCGCTTTTGCGCGCTTTTTTATGCACAAGCACTTGTGTAAAAAGAATAGACATGTCAATTCATTGTGCTTTTTTCTGCGCGCTTTCCCCTTAGCCCACATGATAAAATGGACTCGGGAAAAGCGTGCAGAAAAAAGCGCAGCGTGTGCATGCAGTTGCGCTTTTGTGCGCTGTAAAAAAGCACAAAAAATATCCATAGTGTGAACGTAGCCCTAGGGCCAGCAGTCTTCTGGTCCTGCAGGGCGGCTCACAGCTGTGTGCTGCACAGAATGCTACACATTGTTTTACTTTATGAGCAACTTATGTGATGTGAGAATATGAAAACCTGCTAAGTGTCAGCAGCCCTGGGCTCCTTGGCTCAGCTGAACCTGTGGAGAGGACGTGCCAGCAGCCGCTATGGCAGTCTCTGCTCGAGTGTACACAGCTGACCGCAGGGCACGGCTCCTGCACAGACATGGCACCGGGAGTGTGAGGGGGAAGCCTGAGACGGGCAGGGAACTGATCCAGATCGTCATGGCAGCTGCGGGTAACTGGCAATGTATGCAAAAACATTCCAAGCATGGGCCGGGCAGCAGCATTATCTGGGGACGATCCTGTCTGTGGAGCAGCTCAGTGACCATTGCCCTCCTCCTTTACTGACGGTGAGAGAACTCCCTCACAACAAACACGCTGCTGTGGCACCGGGTGAGTCTTCATCACAGCCCAAATGGACCATCCATCAGGTTAGCAGGGAAATACATTGTTCCACAAAGTTTAGCTGTAAATCTAATGTGTATAGAAGTGCAGTATGGATAAATCTAATGTATATAGAAGTGCAGTATGGATAAATCTAATGTGTATAGAAATCTAATGTGTATAGAAGTGCAGTATGGATAAATATAATGTATATAGAAATCTAATGTGTATAGAAGTGTAGCATGGATCAATCTAATGTGTATAGAAGTGCAGTATGGATAAATCTAATGTGTATAGAAATCTAATGTGTATAGAAGTGCAGTATGGATAAATCTAATGTACGGTATATAGAAATCTAATGTATATAGAAGTGCAGTATGGATAAATATAATGTACTAGCTGTGAGCCCGATGCAAATGCATCGGGATTCTAGAGCGTGCATTAATTTGATTATAGTAGTTATAGCTGTTAGCCTGATGCAAATGCATCGGGTATCTAAAATATGTTTATTGTTTTTTTAAAGTTTTTTAAATAATAATCGCATCATCAATAGCAATAATATAAGCCATAGCATTATTATTAGCAGTAATAGCAGTATTAATAGCATTATTAGCAGTATTATGAGCATTAATAACAGTATTAATAGCATTAATAGCATTATTATTAGCATTAATAGCATTATTAATAGCATTATTAGCATTAATAATAGCATTAATAACATTATTAATAGCATTGATAACATTATTATTAGCATTAATAGCATTAATAATAGCATTATTAGCATTAATAATAGCATTAATAACATTATTAATAGCATTAATAGCATTATTATTAGCATTAATAGCATTAATAATAACATTATTAGCATTAATAATAGCATTAATAACAGTATTAATAGCATTAATAGCATTATTAATAGAATTAATAGCATTATTATTAGCATTAATAGCATTAATAGCATAATTAATAGCATTAATAGCATTAATAGCATTATTATTAGCATTAATAGAATTATTATTAGCATTAATAGCATTAATAGGATAAATATTAGCATTAATAGCATTAATAGCATAATTAATAGCATTAATAGCATTATTAATAGCATTAATAGCATTATTATTAGCATTAATAGCATTAATAATAGCATTATTAGTATTAATAATAGCATTAATAACATTATTAATAGCATTAATAGCATTATTAATAGCATTAATAGCATTATTATTAGCATTAATAGGATTAATAATAGCATTATTAGCATTAATAATAGCATTAATAACATTATTAATAGCATTAATAGCATTATTATTAGCATTAATAGCATTAATAGCATTATTATTAGCATTAATAGCATTAATAATACCATTAATAGGATAAATATTAGCATTATTAGCATTAATAGCATAAATAAGAGCATTAATAGCATTATTAATAGCATTAATAGCATTATTATTAGCATAAATAGCATTATTAGCATTAATAATAGCATTAATAACATTATTAATAGCATTAATAGCATTATTATTAAAATTAATAGAATTAATAATAGCATTATTAGCATAAATAATAGCATTAATAACATTATTAATAGCATTAATAGCATTATTATTAGCATTAATAGCATTAATAGTATTATTAATAGCATGAATAGCATTATTAATAGCATTAATAGGATTATTATTAGCATTAATAGCATTAATAATAGCATTATTAGCATTATTAATAGCATTAATAACATTATTAATAGCATTAATAGCATCATTATTAGCATTAATAGCATTAATAATAGCATTATTAGCATTATTAATAGCATGAATAACATTATTAATAGCATAAATAGCATTATTATTAGCATAAATAGCATTAATAATAGGATTATTAGCATTAATAATAGCATTAATAACATTATTAATAGCATTAATAGCATTATTATTAGCATTAATAGAATTAATAATAGCATTATTAGCATTAATAATAGCATTAATAACATTATTAATAGCATTAATAGCATTATTATTAGCATTAATAGCATTATAATTAGCATTAACAGCATTAATAATACCATTAATAGGATAAATATTAGCATTAATAGCATTAATAGCATAAATAATAGGATTAATAGCATTATTAATAGCATTAATAGCATTATTAATAGCATTAATAGCATTATAATTAGCATAAATAGCATTAATAATAGGATTATTAGCATTAATAATAGCATTAATAACATTATTAATAGCATTAATAGCATTATTATTAGCATTAATAGAATTAATAATAGCATAATTAGCATTAATAATAGCATTAATAGCATTATTAATAGCATTAATAGCATTATTATTAGCATTAATAGCATTATTATTAGCATTAATAGCATTAATAATACCATTAATAGGATAAATATTAGCATTAATAGCATTAATAGCATAAATAATAGGATTAATAGCATTAATAGCATAAATAATAGGATTAATAGCATTATTAATAGCATTAATAGCATTATTAATAGCATTAATAGCATTTAATAGCATTATTATTAGCATTAATAGCATTAATAATACCATTAATAGGATAAATATTGACATTAATAGCATTAATAATAGCATTATTAGCATTAATAATAGCATTAATAACATTATTAATAGCATTAATAGCATTATTATTAGCATTAATAGCATTAATAGCATTATTATTAGCATTAATAGCATTAATAATACCATTAATAGGATAAATATTGACATTAATAGCATTAATAATAGCATTATTAGCATTAATAATAGCATTAATAACATTATTAATAGCATTAATAGCATTATTATTAGCATTAATAGAATTAATAATAGCATTATTAGCATTAATAATAGCATTAATAACATTATTAATAGCATTAATAGCATTATTATTAGCATTAATAGCATTAAAAATAGCATTATTAGCATTATAAATAGCATTAATAACATTATTAATAGCATTAATAGCATTATTATTAGCATAAATAGTATTAATAATAGGATTATTAGCATTATTAATAGCATTAATAACATTATTAATAGCATTATTATTAAAATTAATAGAATTAATAATAGCATTATTAGCATTAATAATAGCATTAATAACATTATTAATAGCATTAATAGCATTATTATTAGCATTAATAGCATTAATAGTATTATTAATAGCATGAATAGCATTATTAATAGCATTAATAGGATTATTATTAGCATTAATAGCATTAATAATAGCATTATTAGCATTATTAATAGCATTAATAACATTATTAATAGCATTAATAGCATTATTATTAGCATTAATAGCATTAATAATAGCATTATTAGCATTATTAATAGCATTAATAACATTATTAATAGCATTAATATCATTATTATTAGCATAAATAGCATTAATAATAGGATTATTAGCATTAATAATAGCATTAATAACATTATTAATAGCATTAATAGCATTATTATTAGCATTAATAGAATTAATAATAGGATTATTAGCATTAATAATAGCATTAATAACATAATTATTAGCATTAATAGCATTATTATTAGCAGTAATATTATTATTAGCATTTTTTTTTAAATTATTATTTATTATTTGTTATTTATTTTTTAATTATGTTTTATTTTTTTTTTATAATTTTTTAATTATTTTTTAATTATTTTTGTATTATTAAATTTATTATTTAGGCTGAGAGGCAGTTGTCATTCAGGTGCGCTAAAGGGCTGATCTTATTAGCATATATTTTATTTTTTTATTATTATTTTTATTGAATTTTTTTATTATTTTTAATTAATTTTTTTATTATTTTTTAATTCTTTTTTAATTATTTTTTTTATTATTTAATTTATTATTTAGGCTGAGAGGCAGTTCTCATTCAGGTCCGCAAAGGGCTGATCTTATTAGCATATATTTTATTTTTATATTATTATTTTTATTGAATTTTTTATTATTTTTAATTATTTTTTTTTATTATTTTTTAATTCTTTTTTAATTCTTTTTTTTATTATTTAATTTATTATTTAGGCTGAGAGGCAGTTCTCATTCAGGTCCGCAAAGGGCTGATCTTATTAGCATATATTTTATTTTTTTATTATTATTTTTATTGAATTTTTTATTATTTTTAATTTATTTTTTTATTATTTTTTAATTCTTTTTTAATTATTTTTTTTATTATTTAATTTATTATTTAGGCTGAGAGGCAGTTCTCATTCAGGTCCGCAAAGGGCTGATCTTATTAGCATATATTTTATTTTTTTATTATTATTTTTATTGAATTTTTTATTATTTTTAATTTATTTTTTTATTATTTTTTAATTCTTTTTTAATTATTTTTTTTATTATTTAATTTATTATTTAGGCTGAGAGGCAGTTCTCATTCAGGTCCGCAAAGGGCTGATCTTATTAGCATATATTTTATTTTTTTATTATTATTTTTATTGAATTTTTTATTATTTTTAATTTTTTTTTTTTATTATTTTTTAATTCTTTTTTAATTATTTTTTTTATTATTTAATTTATTATTTAGGCTGAGACGCAGTTCTCATTCAGGTCCGCAAAGGGCTGATCTTATTAGCATATATTTTATTTTTTTATTATTATTTTTATTGAATTTTTTATTATTTTTAATTATTTTTTTTTATTATTTTTTAATTCTTTTTTAATTCTTTTTTTTATTATTTAATTTATTATTTAGGCTGAGACGCAGTTCTCATTCAGGTCCGCAAAGGGCTGATCTTATTAGCATATATTTTATTTTTTTATTATTATTTTTATTGAATTTTTTATTATTTTTAATTATTTTTTTTTATTATTTTTTAATTATTTTTTAATTATTTTTTTTATTATTTAATTTATTATTTAGGCTGAGACGCAGTTCTCATTCAGGTCCGCAAAGGGCTGATCTTATTAGCATATATTTTATTTTTTTATTATTATTTTTATTGAATTTTTTATTATTTTTAATTATTTTTTTTTATTATTTTTTAATTCTTTTTTAATTCTTTTTTTTATTATTTAATTTATTATTTAGGCTGAGACGCAGTTCTCATTCAGGTCCGCCTTTGTTTTTTCCCATTGAAATGCATTAGCGGTGTGTCGGCGATTTTATGGCCGACCACCTGGTTCTATTTGTCGGCCCTAAAATCGCGGACACACCGCTAATGCATCTCTATGGGCAGTCAGCCCGATTTCGGATTGAACGGCGACCAATCAGAATTCGAGCTGACTTGCCCATAGACATGCATTAGCGGGGTGTCCGCGATTTTAGGGCCGACAAATAGAACCAGGTGGCCGGCCATAAAATCGCCGACACACCGCTAATGTATGTCAATGGGAAAAAAGACGGACCTGAATGAGAACTGAATGACGGGCTCTTCTGATTGGCTGAGGTCAGCGACCAATCAGAAGAGCCCTTCACATTTCATTGAGATACAATGGCGGATTGATCGTCCATTGTATCTTAATGTTAGTTGAAGAGGACGTCGGAGCTGGAAGTTGGCGGAAAGAAGACAGAAGATCCCCGGGGACGGACGAAAGGCGGAAAGAAGAGAGAAGACCCCCGGGACCGGAGGAAGAGGACGCCTGGCCGGACGGACGATCAGATGACTTGAAGGCATGTAAGTGATCGACGGGGACGTTAGGGGACGGGTAGGGCCTTAGGTGTTAGGGAAAGCGGCGAGGCTTAGAGGGTAGGGGCTTAGGAGGTAGGGGCTTAGGGCGGCAGGGGTTTAGGTGCGGCTTAGGGGGTAGGGGTAGGGGATTAGGTGCAGCTTAGGGGTTAGGGGCTTGCGGCGGCAGGGGTTTAGGTGCGGATGCGGGGTAGTGGCTTAGGGGGGTAGGGGCTTAGGGCGGCAGGGGTTTAGGTGCGGCTTAGGGGGTAGGGGTAGGGGATTAGGTGCAGCTTAGGGGTTAGGGGCTTGCGGCGGCAGGGGTTTAGGTGCGGATGCGGGGTAGTGGCTTAGGGGGGTAGGGGGTTAGGTGCGGCTTAGGGGGTAGGGGCTTAGGGCGGCAGGGGTTTAGGTGCGGCTTAGGGGGTAGGGGATTAGGTGCAGCTTAGGGGTTAGGGGCTTGCGGCGGCAGGGGTTTAGGTGCGGATGCGGGGTAGTGGCTTAGGGGGGTAGGGGGTTAGGTGCGGCTTAGGGGGTAGAGGTAGGGGATTAGGTGCGGCTTAAGGGGTAGGGGCTTAGGGCGGCAGGGGTTTAGGTGCGGTTTAGGGGGTAGGGGTAGGGGATTATGTGCAGCTTAGGGGTTAGGTGCGGCTTAGGGGTTAGGGGCTTGCGGCGGCAGGGGTTTATTTGCGGATGCGGGGTAGTGGCTTACGGCGGCAGGGAGTAGGGGGTTAGGTGCGGCTTAGGGGGTAGGGGCTTAGGGCGGCAGGGGTTTAGGTGCGGTGTAGGGGGTAGGGGTAGGGGATTAGGTGCGGCTTAGGGGTTAGGGGCTTGCGGCGGCAGGGGTTTAGGTGCGGATGCGGGCTAGTGGCTTACGGCGGCAGGGGGTAGGGGCTTGCGGCAGAGGGTAGTGGGTGCGGCGGGGTAGTGCGGCAGGGGGTAGGGGCTTCGGCGGCGGGGTAGTGGCTTAGGGGTTAGGGCGGCAGGGGGTCGTGGCTTCCGGCAGAGGGTAGTGGGTGCGGCGGGGTAGTGCGGCAGGGGGTAGGGGCTAGGGGCTTCGGCGGCGGGGTAGTGGCTTAGGGGTTAGGGCGGCAGGGGGTAGTGGCTTCCGGCAGAGGGTAGTGGGTGCGGCGGGGTAGTGCGGCAGGGGGTAGGGGCTTCGGCGTCGGGGTAGTGGCTTAGGGGTTAGGGCGGCAGTCGGTAGGGGCTTGGGGTTGTGTGGCTTGGTTAGTGTACGCGTAGTGGCTTAGAGCGGCAGGGGTCTGTAGTGTACAGCGCGATGGTATACTACAGTCCCATGGCGCTTATGGTCATGGGACTGTAGTATACTATAGCGGTGTACACTACAGGAGTATGGGCTTCGGTGGCTTGGTTAGCGGTGTAGCGACTCGCAATGCCCGCTTCGCGGGCATTGCTTCGCTAGGCTGCAACGACTCGCAATGCCCGCTTTGCGGGCATTGCTTCGTGAGTCGCCTTGGCCGCTACGCGGCCACGGGGAGAGTCCAGGAGAAGCAGCTCGGACTCGCTAACCAAGCCACCGGAAGCAGCGCCGCTCCGACGGAAGTCGCTACGGCAATTATATAATAGATATAGAAATCTAATGTGTATAGAAGTGCAGTATGGATAAATATAATGTATATAGAAATCTAATGTGTATAGAAGTGCAGTATGGATAAATCTAATGTATATAGAAGTGAAGTATGGATAAATATAATGTATATAGAAATCTAATGTGTATAGAAGTGCAGTATGGATGAATCTAATGTGTATAGAAGTGCAGTATGGATAAATCTAATGTATATAGAAATCTAATGTATATAGAAGTGCAGTATGGATAAATATAATGTGTATAGAAATCTAATGTGTATAGAAGTGCAGTATGGATAAATCTAATGTATATAGAAGTGCAGTATGGATAAATATAATGTATATAGAAATCTAATGTGTATAGAAGTGCAGTATGGATGAATCTAATGTGTATAGAAGTGCAGTATGGATAAATATAATGTATATAGAAATCTAATGTATATAGAAGTGCAGTATGGATAAATCTAATGTATATAGAAATCTAATGTGTATAGAAGTGCAGTATGGATAAATATAATGTGTATAGAAGTGCAGTATGGATAAATATAATGTATATAGAAATCTAATGTATATAGAAGTGCAGTATGGATAAATATAATGTATATAGAAATCTAATGTGTATAGAAGTGCAGTATGGATAAATATAATGTGTATAGAAATCTAATGTGTATAGAAGTGCAGTATGGATAAATATAATGTATACTAGATGGCGGCCCGATTCTAAAGAATCGGGTAGTCTAGAATCCATATATAGTTTATTTACTAATAGTTACGGGAGTCCGGTGAAATGAATTGTGTGTATACAGGCGGCTCTGTGGGTAGCACAGTATGCGGTGGCTCAGTGGTTAGCACAGTATGCGGTGGCTCAGTGGTTAGCACTGCGCGGTGGCTCAGTGGTTAGCAGTGAGTGCGGTAAAAGTGGTCAGCGCAGCGGCGTGGACAGAGTGGTCAGCACACACATACACACACTCCACTATACACATACACACACAAATCTATATAGATGTAGAGGTATATACACATACTGTACATTGCATATAGACAAAGGCACATACACACACAAATGTATATAGATGTAGAGGTATATACACACATTAGTTGCATATACACACATGTATATTATATACAAACATATATATATATGAGGAGAGCGGAGGCTGGAGGGCAGAGGAGAGCGGAGGCTGGAGGGCAGAGGAGAGAGGAGGCTGGAGGGCAGAGGAGAGCGGAGGCTGGAGGGCAAAGGAGAGCGGAGGCTGGAGCGCAGAGGAGAGCGGAGGCAGAGGAGAGCGGAGGCAGGGGAGAGCGGAGGCAGGGGAGAGCGGAGGCAGAGGAGAGCGGAGGCTGGGGAAGAGCGGAGGCTGGAGAAGAGCGGAGGCAGAGGAGAGCGGAGGCTGGAGGAGAGCGGAGGCAGAGGAGAGCGGAGGCAGGGGAGAGCGGAGGCTGGAGGGCAGAGGAGAGCGGAGGCAGGGGAGAGCGGAGGCAGGGGAGAGCGGAGGAGGCCAGAGGAGAGCGGAGGCTGGAGAAGAGCGGAGGCAGAGGGAGAGCGGAGGCTAGGAGGAGAGCGGAGGCAGAGGAGAGCGGAGGCAGAGGAGAGTGGAGGCTGGAGGGCAGAGGAGAGCGGAGGCAGGGGAGAGCAGAGGCAGGGAGAGCGGAGGCAGGGGAGAGCGGAGGCAGGGGAGAGCGGAGGCTGGAGGGCAGAGGAGAGCGGAGGCAGGGGAGAGCGGAGGCAGGGGAGAGCGGAGGCAGGGGAGAGCGGAGGCAGAGGAGAGCGGAGGCAGAGGAGAGCGGAGGCTGGAGAAGAGCGGGAGGCTGGAGTGGAGAGCGGAGGCAGAGGAGAGCGGAGGCTGGAGGAGAGCGGAGGCAGAGGAGAGCGGAGGCAGAGGAGAGTGGAGGCTGGAGGGCAGAGGAGAGCGGAGGCAGGGGAGAGTGGAGGCAGGGGAGAGCGGAGGCAGGGGAGAGCAGAGGCAGGGGAGAGCAGAGGCAGGGGAGAGCGGAGGCAGGGGAGAGCGGAGGCAGGGGAGAGTGGAGGCAGGGGAAAGCGGAGGCAGAGGAGAGCGGAGGCGAGTGGAGGCTGGAGAAGAGCGGAGGCAGAGGAGAGCGGATGCTGGTGGGCAGAGGAGAGCGGAGGCAGGGGAGAGCGGAGGCAGGGGAGAGTGGAGGCAGAGGAGAGCGGAGGCAGAGGAGAGCGGAGGCAGAGGAGAGCGGAGGCGAGCGGAGGCTGGAGAAGAGCGGAGGCAGAGGAGAGCGGAGGCTGGAGAAGAGCGGAGGCAGAGGAGAGCGGAGGCTGGAGGAGCAGGCGGAGGCAGAGGAGAGCGGGAGGCAGAGGAGAGCGGAGGCAGAGGAGAGTGGAGGCTGGAGGGCAGAGGAGAGCGGAGGCAGGGGAGAGCGGAGGCAGGGGAGAGCAGAGGCAGAGGAGAGCAGAGGCTGGAGGGCAGAGGAGAGCGGAGGCTGGAGAAGAGTGGAGGCAGAGGAGAGCGGAGGCTGGAGAAGAGCGGAGGCAGAGGAGAGCGGAGGCAGAGGAGAGTGGAGGCAGAGGAGAGCGGAGGCGAGCGGAGGCTGGAGAGAGCGGAGGCAGAGGAGAGCGGAGGCTGGTGGGCAGAGGAGAGCGGAGGCAGGGGAGAGCGGAGGCAGGGGAGAGCGGAGGCAGGGGAGAGCGGAGGCAGGGGAGAAGCGGAGGCAGAGGAGAGCGGAGGCGAGCGGAGGCTGGAGAAGAGCGGAGGCAGAGGAGAGCGGAGGCTGGAGAAGAGCGGAGGCAGAGGAGAGCGGAGGCTGGAGGAGAGCGGAGGCAGAGGAGACCGGAGGCAGAGGAGAGTGGAGGCTGGAGGGCAGAGGAGAGCGGAGGCAGAAGAGAGCGGAGGCAGGGGAGAGCGGAGGCAGGGAGAGCGGAGGCAGGGGAGAGCAGAGGCAGAGGAGAGCAGAGGCTGGAGGTAGAGGAGAGCGGAGGCTGGAGAAGAGCGGAGGCTGGAGAAGAGCGGAGGCAGAGGAGAGCGGAGGCAGAGGAGAGTGGAGGCTGGAGGGCAGAGGAGAGCGGAGGCAGGGGAGAGCGGAGGCAGGGGAGAGCGGAGGCAGAGGAGAGCGGAGGCTGGAGGGCAGAGGAGAGCGGAGGCTGGAGAAGAGCGGAGGCAGAGGAGAGCGGAGGCTGGAGAAGAGCGGAGGCAGAGGAGTGCGGAGGCAGAGGAGAGCGGAGGCAGAGGAGAGCGGAGGCAGAGGAGAGCGGAGGCTGGAGGGCAGAGGAGAGCGGAGGCTGGAGGCCAGAGAAGAGCGAAGGCAGGGAGAGAGCAGAGAGCAGAGGAGAGCGGAGGCTGGGGGCAGAGGAGAGCGGAGGTTGGAGAAGAGCGGAGGCAGAGGAGAGCGGAGGCTGGAGGGCAGAGGAGAGCGGAGGCTGGAGGGCAGAGGAGAGCGGAGGCTGGAGGGCTAGGAGGAGAGCGGAGGCTGGAGGGCAGTGGAGAGCGGAGGCTGGAGGGCAAGGAGAGCGGAGGCTGGAGGGCACAGGAGAGCGGAGGCTGGAGGGCAGAGGAGAGCGGAGGCTGGAGGGCAGGGGAGAGCGGAGGCTGGAGAAGAGCGGAGGCAGAGGAGAGCGGAGGCTGGAGGCCAGAGGAGAGCGGAGGCTGGGGGGCAGAGGAGAGCGGAGGCTGGGGGGCACAGGAGAGAGGAGGCTGGGGGGCACAGGAGAGGGGAGGCTGGGGGGGCACAGGAGAGGGGAGGCTGCTCATTAAATATGCACTGCTTCCCCCTGTCAATCAGCGGCAGGGGGAAGCAGTGCATATAGCCCCCAAATGCTGGCACTCGCCCCCCCTTTGTAAGGGCCCCCCCCCGCTGGTTATATTACCATCCCGGTCTTCTGATCAGCGCCGCTCCTCGGTGCTCCGTCCGTCCGTCCTGCTGCATCCGGGATCTCCGGCCGTCGCAGGCATATGACGTCATCGCGCGACGGCCGGGGATCCCAGATGTAGCAGGACGGGAGCAGAGAGGACGGAGCGCCGAGGAGCAGCGCTGATCAGAAGACCGGGATGGTAAGAGAAGCGGGGGAAACCTTGCAAGGGGGGGCGAGTGAGTGCCAGCATTTGGGGGCTGCTGGGGACCCCCAGGGGGCAGCTGGGGGCTTCTGGGGACCCCCAGGGGGCTGCTGGGGACCCCCTGGGGGCTGCTGGGGACCCCCAGGGGGCTGCTGGGGACCCCCAGAGGGCTGCTGGGGACCCCCTGGGGGCTGCTGGGGACCCCCAGGGGGCTGCTGTGTACCCCCTGGGGGCTGCTGGGTACCCCCAGGGGGATGCTGGGTACCCCTGGGGGCTGCTATATGTACCCCTGGGGGCCTGCTGTATACCACTGGGGCTGCTGTATACTACCACTGGGGCTGCTGGGGCTGCTATATACTACCACTGGGGCTGCTGTATACTACCACTGGGGCTGCTATATACTACCACTGGGGCTGCTGTATACTACCACTGGGGCTGCTGTATACTACCACTGGGGCTGCTGTATACTACCACTGGGGCTGCTCTATACTACAACTGGGGCTGCTCTATAACTACAACTGGGGCTGCTATATACTACCACTGGGGCTGCTATATACTACCACTGGGCTGCTGTATACTACCACTGGGGCTGCTATATACTACCACTGGGGCTGCTATATACTACCACTGGGGCTGCTGTATACTACCACTGGAGCTGCTGTATACTACCACTGGGGCTGCTATATACTACCACTGGGGCTGCTATATGCAACCACTGGGGCTGCTGTATACTACCACTGGGCTGCTGTATACTACCACTGGGGCTGCTATATACTATACCCACTGGGGCTGCTGTTAACTACCACTGGGCTGCTGTATACTACCACTGGGGCTGCTGTATACTACCACTGGGGAGGCCTGTATACCACTGGGGGGGGCCTGTATACCACACTGCTGGGGGCTGTATACCTGTGCTGGGGTCCACCCTCGGCTTATACACGAGTCAATAGGTTTTTCCAGATTTTTGGGGCAAAAGTAGGGGGTCGGCTTATACACGGGTCGGCTTATACACGAGTATATACGGTATATAGAAATCTAATGTGTATAGAAGTGCAGTATGGATAAATATAATGTATATAGAAATCCAATGTATATAGAAATCTAATGTGTATAGAAAAGTGCAGTATGGATGAATCTAATGTGTATAGAAATCCAATGTATATAGAAATCTAATGTGTATAGAAGTGTAGTATGGATGAATATAATGTGTATAGAAATCTAATGTATATAGAAGTGTAGCATGGATAAATCTAATGTGTATAGAAGTGTAGTATGGATGAATATAATGTGTATAGAAATCTAATGTATATAGAAGTGTAGCATGGATCAATCTAATGTGTATAGAAGTGCAGTATGGATAAATCTAATGTGTATAGAAATCCAATGTGTATAGAAGTGCAGCATGGATAAATCTAATGTACGGTATATAGAAGTGCAGTATGGATAAATGTAATGTGTATAGAAATCTAATGTAGAAGTGTAACATGGATAAATCTAATGTGTATAGAAGTGCAGTATGGATGAATCTAATGTGTATAGAAATCTAATGTGTATAGAAGTGTAGCATGGATGAATCTAATGTACCGTATATACTCGTGTATAAGCCGACCCGTGTATAAGCCGACCCCCCTACTTTTGCCCCCAAAACCTGGGAAAATTTATTGACTCGTGTATAAGCCGAGGGTGGACCCCAGCACAGGTATACAGCCCCCAGCAGTGTGGTATACAGCAGCCTCCCCAGTGGTATATACAGGCCCCAGCAGTGTTACAGCAGCAGCCCCAGTGGTATATACAGCAGCAGCCCCAGTGGTAGTATACAGCAGCCCCAGAGGTATATACAGCAGCCCCAGTGGTAGTATACAGCAGCAGCCCCAGTGGTAGTATACAGCAGCAGCCCCAGTGGTAGTATACACGCAGCCCCAGTAGTATATACAGCCCCAGTGGTAGTATATAGCCCCAGTGGTAGTATATATACAGCCCCAGTGGTAGTATATAGCCCCAGTGGTAGTATATAGCCCCAGTGGTAGTATATAGCCCCAGTAGTAGTATACAGCCCCAGTGGTAGTATATAGCCCCAGTGGTAGTATATATACAGCCCCAGTGGTAGTATACAGCCCCAGTGGTAGTATATAGCCCCAGTGGTAGTATACAGCCCCAGTGGTAGTATATAGCCCCAGTGGTAGTATATATACAGCCCCAGTGGTAGTATATAGCCCCAGTGGTAGTATATAGCCCCAGTGGTAGTATATAGCCCCAGTGGTAGTATACAGGGCCCCAGCAGGGCCCCCCTCATAATTTGGCGCCCCCACCTCAGTTTCTGGGCCCCCCCGCATGCAGCGCTGCACATATACATTACGTGTCTAGCAGCTGTTACCCTCCGGTGGCAGATCGCGGCTCCCGGCTCCGGGCTCCATCTTCCTCGCTGTCTTCCTGCTTTGTGACCGGCGCGATGACGTCATCGCGCCGGTCACATGACAACCAGGAAGACAGAGAGGAAGATGGAGCCCGGAGCCGGGAGCCGCGATCTGCCACCAGAGGGTAACAGCTGCTAGACACGTAATGTATATGTGCAGCGCTGCATGCGGGGGGGCCCAGAAACTGAGGTGGGGGCGCCAAACTTTGAGGGGGGCCGTATGACTCGCGTATAAGCCGAGGGGGGGACTTTTCAGCCCAATTTTTGGGCTGAAAAACTCGGCTTATACGCGAGTATATACGGTATATAGAAGTGTAGAATGGATAAATCTAATATGTATAGAAATCCAATGTATATAGAAGTGTAGTATGGATCAATCTAATGTGTATAGAAATCTAATGTATAAAAGTGTAGCATGGATAAATCTAATGTGTATAGAAGTGCAGTATGGATGAATCTAATGTGTATAGAAATCCAATGTATATAGAAGTGTAGCAAGGATAAATCTAATGTGTATAGAAATCTAATGGATGAATGATATCTAATGTGTATAGAAGTGCTAGTATGGATGAATCTAATGTGTAAGAAATCAATGTATATATAAGTGTAAAGGATAAATCTAATGTGTATAGAAATCTAATTGTATAATTGAAGTGTAGTATGGATAAATCTAATGTGTATAGAATCAGTATGGATGAATCTAATGTGTATAGAAATCCAATGTATAGAAGTGCATATGGATAAATCTAATGTAGTATAGAAGTGCAGTATGGATAAATATAATGTGTATAGAGATCTAATGTAATATGAAGCGCAGTTTAAATGGATAGAATCTAATGTATATAGAAGTGTAGTATGGATAAATCTAATGTGTATAGAAATCTAATGTATATAGAAGCGCAGTATGGATAATCTAATGTATATAGAAGTGTAGATGGATGAATCTAATGTGTATAAGAAATATCCATATGGTATTATATAGAAGTGTAGCAGGATAAATCTAATGTGTATAGAAATCTAATGTATATGAAGTAAGTATGGATAAATCTAATGTTATAGAAGTGAGTATGGATGAATCTAATGTGTATAGAAATCCAATGTTATAGAAGTGTAGCAAGGATAAATCTAATGTAGTATAAGAAGTCAAGTATGGTAAATGTATATGGTATAAAATCTAATATGTATAGAGTGACAGTATGGATAAATCTAATGTGTATAGAAATCCAATGTGTATAGAAGTGTAGCATGGATAAATCTAATGTGTATATAGAAGTCAATGTAAATATAATGGAGTATGATAATTAATGTATATGAAGTGTAAGCATGGATGAAATCTAATGTGTATAGAAATCTAATGTATATAGAAGTGCTAGTATGGATAAATCTAATGTGGTATAATAAAATAGAAAAGTAGAGGTAGCATGGATGAATCTAATGTGTATAGAATCTAATGTATATAGAAGTAGCAGTATGGATGAATCTAATGTATATAGAAGTGTAGCATGGATGAATCTAATGTGTATAGAGATTTAATGTATATAGAAGTAGCATGGATAAATCTAATGTTATAAAGAGTTGGGATGATAATCTAATTGTGTGTATATAGAATCTAATGTATATAGAAGTGTAGCATGGATAAATCAAATTTGTATAAGAAGTGCAGTAATAAATCTAATGTGTATAGAAATCCAATGTATATAGAAGTGTAGTATGGATAAATCTAATGTGTATAGAAGTGCAGTATGGATGAATCTAATGTGTATAGAAATCCAATGTATATAGAAATCTAATGCATATAGAAGTACAGCATGGATAAATCTAATGTATACAGAAGTGTAGCATGAATAAATCTAATGTGTATAGAAATCTAATGTATATAGTAGTGTAGTATGGATAAATCTAATGTGTATAGAAATCTAATGTACCGTATATAAAGTGTAGTATGGATAAATCCAATGTATATAGAAGTGTAGTATGGATAAATCTAATGTGTATAGAAATCTAATGTACCGTATATAGAAGTGTAGTATGGATAAATCCAATGTATATAGAAGTGTAGTATGGATAAATCTAATGTATAGGAACAAGTACAGTATGGATAAAATTCATCAAAAGGAGAAATATATATGGAGTCAAAATTGCTTAAGATTCATCGAAAACTCTTTATTTTGAGACAAAATTAAACACGATTGTGCAGGAAAACAAAAGTTTAAAAGCACATAGTACTCATTTCTATATTCAAAAGAAGAAAGCACATTATATATTAGCTTATTGCACAATCATAGGATAATAGCAGATTGAGTTTACAATCAGTCAAATATAGTGATGAGCGAGCATGCTCGCCACTACTCGGTACTTGCACGAGTATCACTGTACTCGGGCGACTCGCCGAGCACCGAGTAATCTCGCGATACTCGTGCTGTGCTCGTGGTCGTCATCTCTGCATGTTGGCGCTCTTTTGAGAGCCAGCCGACGTGCAGGGATTGGCTGGCAGACCACTGCAATGCCACAGCCCTGTTAGTTGTGGCATAGCAGTGATTGGCCGCCCTGCACAGCGTGACCGAGCCTTTATAACTCCCGGCGCGCTGTGCTCGGCACACAGCCATCCAGACAGTGAGTGTAGGGAGAGTGTCTGCTGCTGCTTAGGGACAGATTTGCGGCCCTCATAGGTAGATCCGGAGCAGGGCTGCAAACTGCTGCTGCTGACCACAACAGTCCTTAGGACTAATCTAGGAGGATATAGGCAGGGTGATCCAGATCGGAGTCCAAGCTTTCCAGTGACCAGAACAGTCCTTCTCAGGACTAATCTAGGAGGATATAGGCAGGGTGATACAGATTGGAATCCAAGCTTTTCTGTGACCATTAGAGTCACCACACTCTTGTACTTACTACCTTAATACAGGATAGGGACTAAAATCCTCTCCTGACACCATTACAGTCACCAGACAGGTGTACATACTACCTTAATACAGGTTAGGGACTAAAATCCTCTCCTGACACCATTACAGTCACCAGACAGGTGTACATACTACCTTAATACAGGTTAGGGACTAAAATCCTCTCGTGAAACCATTACAGTCACCAGACAGGTGTACGTACTTCCTTAATACAGGTTAGGGACTAAAATCCTCTCCTGAAACCATTAAAGTCACCAGACAGGTGTACGTACTACCTTAATACAGGTTAGGTACTAAAATCCTCTCCTGACACCATTAAAGTCACCAGACAGGTGTACATACTACCTTAATACAGGTTAGGGACTAAAATCCTCTCCTGACACCATTACAGTCACCAGACAGGTGTACGTACTACCTTAATACAGGTTAGGGACTAAAATCCTCTCGTGAAACCATTACAGTCACCAGACAGGTGTACGTACTACGTTAATACAGGTTAGCGACTAAGATCCTCTCCTGAAACCATTAAAGTCACCAGACAGGTGTACGTACTACCTTAATACAGGTTAGGGACTAAAATCCTCTCCTGACACCATTAAAGTCACCAGATAGGTGTACGTACTACCTTAATACAGGTTAGGAACTAAAATCCTCTCCTGACACCATTAAAGTCACCAGATAGGTGTACGTACTACCTTAATACAGGTTAGGGACTAAAATCCTCTCCTGACACCATTACAGTCACCAGACAGGTGTACGTACTACCTTAATACAGGTTAGGGACTAAAATCCTCTCCTGAAACCATTAAAGTCACCAGACAGGTGTACGTACTACCTTAATACAGGTTAGGGAACGAAAATCCTAATCTCTTGTGATCTCAACAGTCACCAGACTGGTGTACGTCATAACTTGATACAGGTTAGGGAACTAAAATCCTAATCTCTTGTGATCTGAACAGTCACCAGACTGGTGTACGTCATAACTTGATACAGGTTAGGGAACTAAAATCCTAATCTCTTGTGATCTGAACAGTCACCAGACTGGTGTACATCATAACTTGATACAGGTTAGGGAACTAAAATCCTAATCTCTTGTGATCTCAACAGTCACCAGACTGGTGTACGTCATAACTTGATACAGGTTAGGGAACTAAAATCCTAATCTCTTGTGATCTCAACAGTCACCAGACTGGTGTACATCATAACATTTCCCAACCTGATCCTCCTTCCTACCAACAGGCCGAGTACACGTCCACGGACATTACTGATCCTACACTTGGACACTCGGAAGTCCAGAAGTGTGTACCCATGGGTCAGTGGAGGTACATGGCAAATTCCCATTACAAAATTTAAATTCAGTTGTCATTTGTTGGTGGTGTGGTGAAGTCTGGCCCAATCCAACCCTTGTTCATCTTGATCTGAGTCAGCCTGTCAGCATTTTCAGTTGACAGGCGGTTGCGTTTATCAGTAATGATTCCACCTGCGGCACTGAAAACACGCTTTGACAAAACGCTAGCGGCAGTGCAGGCCAGGACTTCCAAGGCGTAGAGAGCCAATTCATGCCACGTGTCCAGCTTGGAGACCCAATAATTGTAAGGCACAGAGGAATCTCGCAGTACAGTTGTGTTCGATCGGCAAGGTACTCCTTCAGTATCTGGCCAAACTTAGCATTTCTTGTGTCACTACCCCGCACCTCAGGGGCTGTGGTACGTGAGGGGCTGAGAAAACTGTCCCACCTCGTAAAGACTGTTCCCCTACCTTTGGCGGATTGGACTTGTGCCCCTCTCGGCCGTACACCTTGGTTGTCCACCGATTCCTGACCTATGCTGCTAGCGTTTTGTGAGGGGAATGATTTGCCTACTTCCGTGACTATGGCCTTCTGGAACTGCTGCATTTTGGCTGACCTCTCCGCCTCAGGAATGACAGACATAAAGTTCTCCTTGTAGCGTGGGTCTAACAGTGTTGCCAACCAGTACAGATTGTCGGCCAAGATGTTCTGAACGCGAGGGTCACGAGCCAGGCAGCTTACCATAAAGTCAGCCATGTGCGCCAGACTCTTAACAGCCATCACTTCAGTATCCAGACCAACACGATGACTGAACATGCTGTCCTCCTCCTCCTCATCTCCCCTGTCCTCTGGCCAGCCACGCTGAATCGAGGGTATGACTGGTGTCATGTCATATCCTCAATTTGGCCAGAGAGTTGCTCCATGTCTTCATCCTCCTCCTCTTCGTCGTAGTCCTCCACTGCACGTTGTGATGAGATGAGGCTGGACTGTGTGTTTTCACCCACACCCACTACTGTTTCTTGCTCCAAGTCATCGCGCTCGGCCTGCAATGCATCCTCTTTGTTTTTTCAGCAGAGACCGTTTTAGAAGGCAGAGTAGTGGTATGGTGACGCTAATAATGGCGTCATCGCCGCTCACCATCTTGGTGGAGTCCTCAAAGTTTTGGAGGATGGTACATAGGTCGGACATCCATCTCCACTCCTCAGGTGTTATGTGTGGAGTTTGAACCATTTCCCGACGGCTTAGGTGATGCAGGTAGTCAACAACTGCCCTCTTCTGCTCACATATCCTGACCAACATGTGCAGAGTTGAATTCCAACGCGTGGGGACATCACACACCAGTCTGTGGGCCGTAAGACGCTAACGGCGCTGAAATCCACCAAGGCCGGCTGAAGCAGCAGGTGACTTGCGAAAAATGTGCAGACAGACGGCGAACTTTTACCAGCAGTTCAGACTGCTCTGTGTATGACTTTAGAAACCTCTGAACCACCAGGTTGAGCACGTGGGCCACGCATGGAACATGCGTCAGCTGGCCTCGCCTCAAAGCTGCCACCAGGTTCCGGCCATTGTCACACACGACCTTTCCTGGCTTTATGTTCAGAGGTGTGAGCCAGTGATCTGCCTGCTGTTTCAGAGCTGTCCACACCTCTTCTGCATTGTGGGGTTTGTCACCTATGCAGACTAGCTTCAGCACAGCCTGTTGCCGCTTCGCAGAGGCAGTGCTGCAGTGCTTCCAGCTTGGGACTGGTGTGGAGGGTACAGTGGATGAGGATGCGCAGGAGGAGGCTGAAGAGCATGACATTCCGGAGCTGTAGAGTGTCGGTGAAACCCTGACAGAGGTAGGGCCTGCTATCCTTGGTGTGGGAAGGACGTGTTCCGTCCCTCGCTCAGACTGTGTCAGAGCCTCCACAATATTAACCCAGTGTTTTGTCAAGGAGATGTAGCGGCCTTGCCCACAAGCACTTGTCCACGTGTCTGTGGTTATACACTTCAGCCCCTGACCTTACCCCTGCGGTATTAAAGAACAGCAATGACTGTCTAGCTGCAGGTTCCAATTTCTTGTCCACTCTCTATTTGAAACTAAACCTTTCCAAAACTGAACTTCTTCTGCTCCCCCCATCCACTAACCTCCCTAAATCGGACATCTCTCTCAGTTTGTGGCACCACGATAACGCCTAGGCAGCAGGCTCGTTGTCTGGGTGTTATGTTTGACACTGATTTCTCCTTCTCCTCCCACACACAATGTCTCGTCCGCTCATGTCGTTTACACCTGAAGAATATCTCCAGAGTCCGTCCCTTTCTCACCCTGTAAACAACAAAAACCCTCACCGTGGCCCTAATCCATTCCCGCCTTGACTATTGCAATTCTCTATTAAGCGGCCTCCCCCTCACCAGAGTTTCTCCTCTCCAGTCCATCCTTAATGCAGCAGCCAGGATCACCCATCTGGCCAATCGTTACTCAGATGCCTCTGCTCTGTGCCAGTCATTGCACTGGCTGCCCGTATACTACAGGATCAAATTCAAATTGCTTCTTCTCACCCACAAAGCTCTTCACAGTGCAGCACCACCCTACGTCTCCTGCCTCATCTCTGTCTATCACCCCACTCGCGCTCTACGTTCCTCAAATGACCTTCGACTGACATCTGTAATAATCCGATCCTCCCACTCCCGGCTCCAAGACTTCTCCAGAGCTGCACCAAACCTCTGGAATGCTTTACCCCAAGAAATCAGGACTATCCACAACTTGCATGGCTTCAGACGATCCCTAAAAACGCATCTTTTTAAGGCGGCCTATCATACTCCTTAATAGAAGTCCTTTGTACTGTAGATAGTGAATGGGCTATCCCTCTGGACATTACTCTTCGACAAACTCCACCAAACCAAAAAGGTCTACACAGACTGTATAATGACCATCCATGTAAGCTTAGTTCTATGCCCCATTTCCTCAAGATGCCTGGACCATCAGTGCAATAAGCCCCTGTACCTTGTGCAACCCCTATCCCGTTGTAGATTGTAAGCTCTTTTGAGCAGGGTCACCTTCATTTCTTGCTTTATTTTTTGTATTTTCTTTTTTACATTGATTCTATGCCTATTGTTTTGTATCCAATTATTCTACTGTATTTGTTCTCTACTGTAATTACTTACTGTATTATATTTTCTGCACTCTAACCCTACATTGTAAAGCGCTGCGTAATATGTTGGCGCTCTATAAATAAAGCTGTATTATTATTATTAGGTGGACTTTGGCTGAAACAGCGTTGTTCAGGGCATGTGTGATGCTGTTGGACACGTGGTTATGCAATGCGGGGACGGCACATCTGGAGAAATAGTGGCGGCTGTGGACCGAGTAACGTGGGACAGCAGCCGCCATCAGGTCGCGGAATGCTTCCGTCTCCACCAGCCGGAAAGGCAACATTTGTAGCGGTATGAGTCGCGAAATGTGATCATTCAGGACTGTGGCATGTGGGGCGTTGGCAGCGTATTTGCGCCTGCGTTCAAATGTTTGCTGAATGGATAATTGAACGCTGCGCTGGGACAAGGACATGCTTGATGGTGGTGTAATTTGTGCGTGGGCAACTTCAGGTGCAGGGCCGGAGGCTTGTTCGCGGCCAGCATGGAGAGGGGATTGGCTCGCACGCACAACAGGCGAAGACGTAGCCGTGACATCAGCAAGCACCGCTCCTCGACTCTGTTGTACTTCCCACAAAGTCGGGTGCTTGGCTGACATGTGCCTGATCATGCTGGTGGTGGTCAGGCTGCTACTTTTCGTACACCTGCTGATGCTGGCATGGCAGGTGTTGCAAATGGCCTTTTTAGAGTCATCTGGAGCCAACTGAAAATACTGCCAGACTCGGGCAGACCTAACATTTGCACAGGCACCTTGTGTCGTGTTTTTGTTCCGGGGAACAGTTGCCTGCCTTCTGCCTGCGTACCCGACCCTGCTTCGTACTGCCTGTTGGGATGCTACGCCTCCCTCCCCCTGTGCACTGCTGTCCTCGCTCTGCCAGGTTGGGTCAGCTACTGGATCATCCACCACGTCGTCTTCCTATTCCTTGGTTAATCGCTGGACTGCTCCTCCTTCTCCTCATGTGCCACCATGATGACCGTTACAATAGTTTGGCTGTTGTTTCAGGTATACCCCCAGTGGTAAATTTTTACGCCCATTCTTTTTGAATGGGCATTACAAAGACAGGATACCCGCATCTTTTCAATGTGAAAAATGTTTTGAGGCCCTCCTGCACGTCTCTATCCAGGGACAATGTGGAGCCTCCCAATTTTTGGCTGCCCTGGCCAAAGGGCTATACTACAATACACCCACTTGAGGGTTACTGGCCCTACTACATGTCTGTATGCATGGGTCATTGTTGAACCTCCCAATTTTTGGCTGCCCTGGCCAAAGGGCTATATACAATACACCCACTTGAGGGTTACAGGCCCTACTACATGTCTGTATGCATGGGTCATTGTTGAACCTCCCAATTTTTGGCTGCCCTGGCCAAAAGGCTATACTACAATACACCCACTTGAGGGTTACAGGCCCTACTACATGTCTGTATGCATGGGTCATTGTTGAACCTCCCAATTTTTGGCTGCCCTGGCCAAAGGGCTATACTACAATACACGCACTTGAGGGTTACAGGCCCTACTACATGTCTGTATGCATGGGTCATTGTTGAACCTCCCAATTTTTGGCCGCCCTGACCAAAGGACTATACTACAATACACCCACTTGAGGGTTACAGGCCCTCCTGCACGTCTCTATCCAGGGACAATGAGGAGCCTCCCAATTTTTGGCTGCCCTGGCCAAAGGCCTATACTACAATACACCCACTTGAGGGTTACAGGCCCTACTACATGTCTGTATGCATGGTTCATTGTTGAACCTCCCAATTTTTGACTGCCCTGACCAAAGGGCTATACTACAATACTCCCACTTGAGGGTTACAGGCCCTCCTGCATGTCTCTATCCAGGGACAATGAGGAGCCTCCCAATTTTTGGCTGCCCTGGCCAAAGGCCTATACTACAATACACCCACTTGAGGGTTACAGGCCCTCCTGCACGTCTCTATCCAGAGACAAAAAGGAGCCTCCCAATTTTTGGCTGCCCTGGCCAAAGGGCTATACTACAATACACCCACTTGAGGGTTACAGGCCCTCCTGCACGTCTCTATCCAGGGACAAAGAGGAGCCTCCCAATTTTTGGCTGCCCTGACCAAAGGGCTATACTACTATACACCCACTTGAGGGTTACAGGCCCTACTACATGTCTGTATGCATGGGTCATTGTTGAACCTCCCAATTTTTGGCCGCCCTGACCAAAGGGCTATACTACAATACACCCACTTGAGGGTTACAGGCCCTACTACATGTCTGTATGCATGGCTCATTGTTGAACCTCCAAATTTTTGCCTGCCCTGGCCAAAGGCCTATACTACAATACACCCAGTTCTTCTTTACAGGCCCTCCTGCACGTCTCTATCCAGGGACAATGTGGAGCCTCCCAATTTTTGGATGCCCTGGCCAAAGGGCTATACTACAATACACCCAGTTCTTGTTTACAGGCCATCCTGCATGTCTGTATCCAGGGGCATTGGTGAACCTCCCAATTTTGGACTGCCCTTGCAAAGGAAGATACTACAATAGACCCAGTTCCTCAAAATGGGCACTTTATTTCTAGACAGGGCTTCATGTACGTCTCTTGTCAGGGTCATCGGAGTGTCGCACAATGTTTTCACGTAAAATCTTTCATGTAATCACAAAAAGTGACATACACCAGCTGTATCTCACTATTGGGTATGTGCCCTTAACATTTCCACCCTAAATATTCATTTTGGTGTCATTTTGGAAGGTTTTCTGGAGACTCCGTAAAATTGGCGTGAAACTCGGACAACATTGTTCACAGCTGTGACTTTTGAGTGAGAAATGCTTCCAGGGGTCTTCCCCATGGTGTTGCCATGTCATTTCAGCACTCTTCTGAGACTTTTGTGACATTTTTAGGGTTTTTCCATGCTGCCGGCAGTCATTTCATAAAAATACTCGTGTCTCCCATAGGATAACATTGGGCTCGTTACTCGGGCCGAGTACACGAGTATCTCGGGATGCTCGGCCCGAGCTTCGAGCACCCGAGCATTTTAGTACTCGCTCATCACTAGTCAAATATAAACCTCAGTGAGACAGCCAAGGTAATCCAGGTACAGACTGGCAGCTCACATTTCACATATTGCAATATCCCAAAAGGCCACGTCACACACACAGATAATTGTGCAGATATTGTTCACAGATCTCTGGTTGCAGTGAAATCATGGACACATTGCTCCATTTGTACACAGCCACAAAATGGAACTATGTGTCCATGATTTCACTGCAACCAGAGATCTGTAAACAATATCTGCACAGATATCTGTGTGTGTGACGTGGCCCTTAGGGTACCTTTACACGCCGCTACTGGCGGGTGGATACAACCAGCTACTTGCGAGAAATGTATCTTGCATCGGCAATGTACCCCGTAGTAGCGGCGTGTGAAGACGGTAGTAGCCACCCGGCAGTAGCGGCACCTGTTTCTTAGCACTGCCCTGAAACAGGTGGCTACACAGCCGATTGTAGCGACCTGTATCGGCGTGTAAAGAAGCAACAGAAGGGATGTCTGGACACCAGCCTATGTAGCTGGGGCGTGACACAGGCTTCGGGTTACCGCGCCCCTTCAGCGATCATTGGAGGAAGCTCCTGCATGACGATTGGTAGTCGCTGCATAGGGAGGCATATTTAAGGAGCTGACCAGTCACACTACACAATTGATTGAGCGTCATGTATTAATCAGCCTCCTGCGATGCCTGCCCAATCATGATGTTCGTGCTTTGTCCTATCAGCGTACGGACGTCTCGTAATCCACAATTGTGGCACGCCTATGTGTTGTCCCTGCTGCACCAGGTCCGCCCATATTAGCTTGTTGTAGCGGTGTGTAAATGAGGTAAGGTGAGCTACAGAAGGTAACTTGAGACACCCGGCGGTGTATCTAGAGATAGATGTAACCTACTGTAGCGCACCTTGTTGCGGCGTGTAAAGGTGGTGCGATTACCGTTTGCAACCGTTTGTGCGTGCTCGTGCACGTGAAGTAGCTGGTTGTATCCACCCGCCAGTAGCGGCGTGTAAAGGTACCCATAAGGTGCACAAATTCCATACATTTCTTATAAGTGCAAACACATCAATTGAATAAGGTGCTAGTGCAGGATGAAGAGACAAAGACCCTCCATATCAGACTCCTTACGTACGTTTCGCTTGCATTATACACGCATATGCTTCATCATGAGGAGTAACAATGAAGTGTAATAGCGGAGTTTATATCCATGCTCACAGAGCGATCACGTGCTGCGCTCAGCCAATCAGATCATTGTAAACGGCGCATGCACAGATGCCGTCTGCCGCCCGTGATGTCACTTCCGGCGTGACGCACAGCCCAATACACAGCGCCCGGCCGTTGCCAAGGAAGTGTGTAATCAAGCTGCGCGTTTAGGATCGCGCCTCCATGTCAACCCAACAGGGGACGCAAGCCGCGCATGCGCACACGATCTGATCGCTCCCAACATACCTGAACATTATACAAGGCCAAAGATTACAGAATACAAATCAAAATAGAAGAATAAATTCATTTCTTCGTCCAAAAGTGGCGATGTTTCAAGTTCCATAGTAGATGGTAAATCATTTTATCATTAAAAATGGCAGCATATATGAATGCATTGTGGTAGGATATCCGCTGTTAACATAAATAAAAATACATTTTAAAATCAAACCCATCAGATAAAACATCCCTTATTACCTTGATGAGGAGGGAAGGAAAGGAATAGATGAAGGAAGAGAAGAAAGGAAGAAAAAAGAAGAAAAAGTTTAAAGGGAACCTGTCACCTAATCTATGGCCCCTAAACTATCACTACCTGCCCCTACAGACCCTAACTAGCTCCCTAACCATCCCTGCCTGTCCTAATAGGGCTTTATATAAGGTGAATAAAACACTTTATAAACTTACATGATTTGTGTCTGGGGGCGTTCTTGTCTGCAGGGCGGTGTCCCCAGAGCCGCGCTCCCCCCGCCTCGCACCCTTCCTCACGCCCTAATGGGCGGCATTATCGATTTGAAGAGCGGGGGCGCCCACTGGAATCTTCCCGTCCCGCTCTTCATGACGCGAGGCCAGCGACCGCGTCATTTCCGGTCCGCGCATGCGCAGTGCGGCAGGAGAAGCCGAAGCCGAGTGCCGGCGTCGCTAGGCAACGATCGGGAGGTCTTCGGAAGGTGAGTATCGGCGGCCCCCTCCCTCCCAAAACTGCACATATATATGTGTGTGTAATCCACATGTATATATGGAGTACACACATATATATATATTCACTTTGATTAGGCATAGTTTATATGTGCATCTATATATATATGGATGCATATATATATATATAGTTAGATTATATACAGTTAGGGCCAGAAATATTTGGACAGTGACACAAGTTTTGTTATTTTAGCTGTTTACAAAAACATGTTCAGAAATACAATTATATATATAATATGGGCTGAAAGTGCACACTCCCAGCTGCAATATGAGAGTTTCCACATCCAAATCGGAGAAAGGGTTTAGGAATCATAGCTCTGTAATGCATAGCCTCCTCTTTTTCAAGGGACCAAAAGTAATTGGACAATGGACTCTTAAGGGCTGCAATTAACTCTGAAGGCGTCTCCCTCGTTAACCTGTAATCAATGAAGTAGTTAAAAGGTCAGGGGTGGATTCCAGGTGTGTGGTTTTGCATTTGGAAGCTGTTGCTGTGACCAGACAACATGCGGTCAAAGGAACTCTCAATTGAGGTGAAGCAGAACACCCTGAGGCTGAAAAAAAAGAAAAAATCCATCAGAGAGATAGCAGACATGCTTGGAGTAGCAAAATCAACAGTTCGGTACATTCTGAGAAAAAAGGAATTGACTGGTGAGCTTGGGAACTCTAAAAGGCCTGGGCGTCCACGGATGACAACAGTGGTGGATGATCGCCGCATACTTTATTTGGTGAAGAAGAACCCGTTCACAACATCAACTGAAGTCCAGAACACTCTCAGTGAAGTAGGTGTATCTGTCTCTAAGTCAACAGTAAAGAGAAGACTCCATGACAGTAAATACAAAGGGTTCACATCTAGATGCAAACCATTCATCAATTCCAAAAATAGACAGGCCAGAGTTAAATTTGCTGAAAAACACCTCAAGAAGCCAGCTCAGTTCTGGAAAAGTATTCTATGAACAGATGAGACAAAGATCAACCTGTACCAGAATGATGGGAAGAAAAAAGTTTGGAGAAGAAAGGGAACGGCACATGATCCAAGGCACACCACATCCTCTGTAAAACATGGTGGAGGCAACGTGATGGCATGGGCATGCATGGCTTTCAATGGCACTGGGTCATAACAGCAGACAAGAGTAGCCGGATGAATTCTGAAGTGTACCGGGATATACTTTCAGCCCAGATTCAGCCAAATGCTGCAAAGTTGATTGGACGGCGCTTCATAGTACAGATGGACAATGACCCCAAGCATACAGCCAAAGCTACCCAGGAGTTCATGAGTGCAAAAAAGTGGAACATTCTGCAATGGCCAAATCAATCACCAGATCTTAACCCAATTGAGCATGCATTTCACTTGCTCAAATCCAGACTTAAGACAGAAAGACCCACAAACAAGCAAGACCTGAAGGCTGCGGCTGTAAAGGCCTGGCAAAGCATTAAGAAGGAGGAAACCCAGCGTTTGGTGATGTCCATGGGTTCCAGACTTAAGGCAGTGATTGCCTCCAAAGGATTCGCAACAAAATATTGAAAATAAAAATATTTTGTTTGGGTCATGTTTATTTGTCCAATTACTTTTGACCTCCTAAAATGTGGAGTGTTTGTAAAGAAATGTGTACAATTCCTACATTTTCTATCAGATATTTTTGTTCAACCCTTCAAATTAAACGTTACAATCTGCACTTGAATTCTGTTGTAGAGGTTTCATTTCAAATCCAATGTGGTGGCATGCAGAGCCCAACTCGCGAAAATTGTGTCACTGTCCAAATATTTCTGGCCCTAACTGTATATGTGTGTGCATGTATATATATATATATATAATATATGCACACACACACACAAAAAAAAATATATATATAGTGTTAGAGTATATTTATATTTGCATGTATATGTGCACATACATACATATATATATATACATGTATATATAATCTAACTATATACACACATATATCTTATATATAAAACCCGAAGGCCACTTCCGCTGAATCTGGCCAACTTCCGTGATGGCCTCTGCCCTGTCTCAAATACCGGAACCGGAAGTTCCAGACCCACGAGCGGTGAGCGCGCGCTCACCGCGAGCCGCTGTCAAACATGCATAGCGGCTCGCAGTGGGCGCTAAAGCGCCACCACTCGCCGCTATCCCGCCACCGCCCCCCACACAGAGCCCTGTCTGCTCCTACCCACATCCGTGAACTGGCCCGGCCCATACTCCGGTGTGCGGCCTCCGCCGGCACCGCCCACTCCGGACCCCGGAGATCTCTCCGGTCACAGATCTGCCCCCTCCCGGCCCGCACACAACATCGGAGCCCCAAACTGACACTTACAAGTCGTTTTTTCTTTATCCAATCAGCAGACAGCGCTCCCGCCGCCATCTTCCCTCTCTACTACATAGCCCGGATGTTTAGCACATCACCAGAGGTCAAAGGGGAGGTGGGCGGAGCGAGCGGTGCATGCCTGCAGACGGCCTCCCTGAGCGGTGACTGCGCAGTGCAGCGCGACAGCGAAATATCGCGATATCCACATCCGGCCCACACTACAGCCTGTGCCTCCCCCACTGCCCACAGGGGGCGCCAGCCTATCACAGCATTCCCACTGCTTCACTGATCAGCGCTGGCACTTATCCCATATTACAGACATCGCCCCCCAGTGGTCACATCACAGGGTCCTCAGTGGTGGGGGGATGTCCTCAAAGGGGTCATCCTGTCAGTGGTCAGAGGGGTCCTCCGCTCAGTGGTGAGGGGCGCCCTGTCTGTGGTCTGAGGGGTCCTCCGCTCAGTGGTGAGGGGCGCCCTGTCTGTGGTCAGAGGGGTCCTCCGCTCAGTGGTGAGGGGTCATCCTCTCTGTGGTCAGAGGGGTCCTCCACTTAGTGGTGAGGGGTCATCCTGTCAGTGGTCAGAGGGCTCCTCCGCTCAGTGGTGGGGGGTATCCTGTCAGTGGTCAGAGGGTCCTCCGCTCAGTGGTGAGGGGTCATCCTGTCAGTGGTCAGAGGGGTCCTCCGCTCAGTGGTGAGGGGTGCCCCTGTCTGTGGTCAGAGGGGTCCTCCGCTCAGTGGTGAGGGGCGCCCTGTCTGTGGTCAGAGGGGTCCTCCGCTCAGTGGTGAGGGGCCCCTGTCTGTGGTCTGAGGGGTCCTCCGCTCAGTGGTGAGGGGCGCCTGTCTGTGGTCAGAGGGGTCCTCCGCTCAGTGGTGAGGGGTCATCCTCTCTGTGGTCAGAGGGGTCCTCCACTTAGTGGTGAGGGGTCATCCTGTCAGTGGTCAGAGGGCTCCTCCGCTCAGTGGTGGGGGGTCATCCTGTCAGTGGTCAGAGGGGTCCTCCGCTCAGTGGTGAGGGGTCATCCTGTCAGTGGTCAGAGGGGTCCTCCGCTCAGTGGTGAGGGGTCATCCTGTCAGTGGTCAGAGGGGTCCTCCCTTAGTGGTGAGGGGTCCTCCACTTAGTGGTGAGGGGTCATCCTGTCAGTGGTCAGAGGGGTCCTCCGCTCAGTGGTGGGGGGTCATCCTGTCAGTGGTCAGGGGTCATCCTGTCAGTGGTCAGAGGGGTCCTCCGCTAAGTGCTGGGGGATCATCCTCTCTGTGGTCAGAGGGGTCCTCTGCTCAGTGGTGAGGGGTCATCATGTCTGTGGTCAGAGGGGTCCTGCGCTCTGTGGTGGGGGGGGGTGAGACATACTGAAAAGAATGAAGAACATGAAGATAACTTATTACACAAAAATTATGTAGATGTATAAAAAGTTTCTTGGGTATCGACATGGAATGAACACATATCTTATATATAAAACCCGAAGGCCACTTCCGCTGAATCTGGCCAACTTCCGTGATGGCCTGTGCCCTGTCTCAAATACCGGAACCGGAAGTTCCAGACCCACGAGCGGTGAGCGCGTAGCGCTCACCGCGAGCCGCTGTCAAACATGCATAGCGGCTCGCAGTGGGCGCTAAAGCGCCACCACTCGCCGCTATCCCGCCACCGCCCCCCCACACAGAGCCCTGTCTGCTCCCACCCACATCCGTGAACCGGCCCGCCCCACACTCCGGTGTGCGGTCTCCGCCGACACCGTCCAATCTCCTCCTCCATCAGGGACCACCATTCCGCCACCGCCCCGCACACAGCCCGCCATGTGCGCCCACCCACATCCAGGAACCGGCCCGGCCCGGCCCACCCTCCGATGTGCGGCCTTCCCCGGCAGTCCTGCGGCTCACCGCACACACCCGGTGACTCTCCTCCTCCAACCGGGAGCTAGCCCCGCCCACACTCCGGTAGGCGGCCTCCGGTACCGCCGCCAGCACTGCCGCTGACCGCTGACAGCCCGGTGAGTGTTCTGCCCCCCAGCCTCCCCTCTCCTGTGCCCCCCAGCCTCCCCTCTCCTCTGCCCCCCAGCCTCCCCTTTCCTGTGCCCCCCAGCCTCCACTTTCCTGTGCCCCCCAGCCTCCCCTCTCCTGTGCCCCAGCCTCCCCTCTTCTGTGCCCCCCAGCCTCCCCTCTCCTGTGCCCCCCCCAGCCTCCGCTCTCCTCTGCCTCCGCTCTCCTCTGCCTCCGCTCTCCTCTGCCTCCGCTCTTCTCCAGCCTCCGCTCTTCTCTGCCCTCCCCTGCCTCCGCTCTCCCCTGCCTCCGCTCTCCCCTGCCTCCACTCTCCCCTGCCCCCCAGCCTCCCCTCTCCTGTGCCCCCCAGCCTCCCCTCTCCTGTGCCCCCCAGCCTCCCCTTTCCTGTGCCCCCCAGCCTCCCCTCTCCTGTGCCCCCAGCCTCCCCTCTCCTGTGCCCCCCCCAGCCTCCCCTCTCCTCTGCCTCCGCTCTCCTCTGCCTCCGCTCTTCTCAAGCCTCCGCTCTCCTCTGCCTCCGCTCTTCTCCAGCCTCCGCTCTCCTCTGCCCTCCCCTGCCTCCGCTCTCCCCTGCCTCCGCTCTCCCCTGCCTCCGCTCTCCTCTGCCCCCAGCCTCCCCTCTCCTGTGCCCCCAGCCTCCCCTTTCCTGTGCCCCCCAGCCTCCCCTCTCCTGTGCCCCCAGCCTCCCCTCTCCTGTGCCCCCCCAGCCTCCCCTCTTCTGTGCTCCCCAGCCTCCCCTTTCCTGTGCCCTCCCAGCCTCCCTCTCCTCTGCCTCCGCTCTCCTCTGCCTCCGCTCTTCTCCAGCCTCCGCTCTCCTCTGCCTCCGCTCTTCTCCAGCCTCCGCTCTCCTCTGCCCTCCCCTGCCTCCCTTCTCCTCTGCCTCCGCTCTCCCCTGCCTCCGCCCTCCCCTGCCTCCGCTCTCCCCTGCCTCCGCTCTCCCCTGCCTCCACTCTCCCCTGCCCCCCAGCCTCCCCTCTCCTGTGCCCCCCAGCCTCCCCTCTCCTGTGCCCCCCAGCCTCCCCTTTCCTGTGCCCCCCAGCCTCCCCTCTCCTGTGCCCCCAGCCTCCCCTCTCCTGTGCCCCCCCCAGCCTCCCCTCTCCTCTGCCTCCGCTCTCCTCTGCCTCCGCTCTTCTCAAGCCTCCGCTCTCCTCTGCCTCCGCTCTTCTCCAGCCTCCGCTCTCCTCTGCCCTCCCCTGCCTCCGCCTCTCCCCTCTGCCTCCGCTCTCCCCTGCCTCCGCTCTCCTCTGCCCCCCAGCCTCCCCTCTCCTGTGCCCCCCAGCCTCCCCTTTCCTGTGCCCCCCAGCCTCCCCTCTCCTGTGCCCCCAGCCTCCCCTCTCCTGTGCCCCCCCAGCCTCCCCTCTTCTGTGCTCCCCAGCCTCCCCTTTCCTGTGCCCTCCCAGCCTCCCCTCTCCTCTGCCTCCGCTCTCCTCTGCCTCCGCTCTTCTCCATGCCTCCGCCTCCTCTGCCTCCGCTCTTCTCCAGCTCCTCCGCTCTCCCTCCTGCCCTCTCCCCTGCCTCCCTTCTCCTGCCTCCGCTCTCCCCTGCCTCCGCTCTCCCCTCCCTCCGCTCTCCCCCTGCCTCCGCTCTCCCCTGCCTCCGCTCTCCTGTGCCCCCAGCCTCCCCTTCCTGTGCCCCCCAGCCTCCCCTCTCCTGTGCCCCCAGCTCTCCCTTTCCTGTGCCCCCCAGCCTCCACTTTCCTGTGCCCCCCAGCCTCCCCTCTCCTGTGCCCCCAGCCTCCCCTCTTCTGTGCCCCCCAGCCTCCCCTCTCCTGTGCCCCCCCCAGCCTCCGCTCTCCCTCTGCCTCCGCTCTCCTCTGCCTCCGCTCTCCTCTCCTGCCTCCGCTCTCCCCTGCCTCCGCTCTCCCTGCCTCCGCTCTCCTCTGCCCGCTCTAGCCTCCACTCTCCTCTGCCTCCGCTCTCCTCCAGCCTCCGCTCTCCTCTGCCTCCGCTCTCCTCCAGCCTCCGCTCTCCTCTGCCTCCGCTCTCCTCCAGCCTCCGCTCTCCTCTGCCTCCGCTCTTCTCCAGCCTCCGCTCTCCTCTGCCTTCGCTCTTCTCCAGCCTCCGCTCGCCTCCGCTCTCCTCTGCCTCCGCTCTCCTCTGCCTCCGCTCTCCCCTGCCTCCGCTCTCCTCTGCCCTCCAGCCTCTGCTCTCCCCTGCCTCTGCTCTCCCCTGCCTCTGCTCTCCCCTGCCTCTGCTCTCCCTGCCCTGCTCTCTGCCCTCAGCCTCCACTCTCCTCTGCCTCCGCTCTCCTCCAGCCTCCGCTCTCCTCCAGCCTCCGCTCTCCTCTGCCTCCGCTCTCCCCTGCCTCCGCTCTCCCCTGCCCTCCAGCCTCAGCTCTCCTCTGCCTCCGCTCTTCTCTGCCTCCGCTCTCCTCCAGCCTCCGCTCTCCTCTGCCTCGCCTCTCCCAGCCTCCGCTCTCCTCTGCCTCCGCTCTTCTCCGCCTGCGCTCGCCTCCGCTCTCCCTGCCTCCGCTCTCCTCTGCCTCCGCTCTCCCCTGCCTCCGCTCTCCCCTGCCCTCCAGCTCCGCTCTCCTCTGCCTCCGCTCTCCTCCAGCCTCCGCTCTCTCCAGCCTCCGCTCTCCTCTGCCTCCGCTCTCCACCTCGTCCCTCCAGCCTCCGCTCTCCCCTGCCTCCGCTCTCCCCTGTCTCCGCTCTCCTCTGCCTCTGCTCTCCCCTGCCTCTGCTCTCCCCTGCCTCCGCTCTCCCCCTGCCCTCAGCCTCCGCTCTCCTCTGCCCTCCAGCCTCCGCTCTCCTCTGCCCTCCAGCCTCCTCTCTCCTCTGCCCTCCAGCCTCCGCTCTCCTCATATATATATGTTTGTATATAATATACATGTGTGTATATGCAACTAATGTGTGTATATACCTCTACATCTATATACATTTGTGTGTGTATGTGCCTTTGTCTATATGCAATGTACAGTATGTGTATATACCTCTACATCTATATAGATTTGTGTGTGTATGTGTATAGCGGAGTGTGTGTATGTGTGTGCTGACCACTCTGTCCACGCCGCTGCGCTGACCACTTTTACCGCACTCACTGCTAACCACTGAGCCACCGCGCAGTGCTAACCACTGAGCCACCGCGCAGTGCTAACCACTGAGCCACCGCGCAGTGCTAACCACTGAGCCACCGCATACTGTGCTAACCACTGAGCCACCGCATACTGTGCTACCCACAGAACCGCCTGTATACACACAATTCATTTCACCGCACTCCCGTAACTATTAGTAAATAAACTATATATGGATTCTAGACTACCCGATTCTTTAGAATCGGGCCGCCATCTAGTATATATATATGTGTGTATATATAGTTAGATAGATTATATATAGAATACCTATTATACATGGTGCATCTATAGATATGGTGAATCTATATATCCAGTGGCGTAACTAGAGTCTGTTGGGCCCCGGTGCAAAATTTGGACCTGGGCGCCTCCCCCCCCCCCCCCCCACCAGGGCCGGACTGGGACCAAAAAGCAGCCCTGGAAAAGAAGCCCCATCAGCCCCAATACGTAAATTTTGCTTTTACCCTGTTGTGGCCCTCACCCCTTTCTTAAAGAAGTTATTTGAAGAGCCACATCTGAATGGTTCAGCAGAGGGAATAATCAACCACAGCTCCATTTACATGGTGCTCTTCAAAGCTCCATTTCTCAGGATTGTGGGGTCCCAGTGGTCAGACACACAGCCAGCCACACACAGAGCCACAGCCAGCCACACACAGAGCTACAGTCAGCCAGCCACACAGACACAGCCAGCCACACACACAAAGCCAGCCACAACACACATACACACACAGCCAGCCACAGTCAGACAGCCACACACAGCTAGCTACATAAACAGCCACACATATACAGCCACACACAAACAGCCAGCCACATAGACAGCCACCAGCCAGCCACACACAGATGCAGCCAGCCAAACACATACACAGTCACACACATACACAGCCACAGACAGCCACACACAGACAGCCACACACAGACAGCCACACACAGACAGCCACATAGACAGCCACCAGCTACACACAAACAGCCACACACAGGTGCAGCCAGCCACAGACAGCCACAGCCAGCCACACATCCAACCAGCCTCACACAGCCAGCCATACAGTCAACCACACAGTCAGCCACACACAGCCAAGCAGCCCAGCCACACACAGCTCCAGCCACACACAGACACACAGTCAGCCACACACAGCCATGCAACATCAGCCACACACAGCCACACTCAACCACAGCCAACCCAAGCCAGTCACGTGGCACCAGCCACACACAGCCAAGCAGCCCAGTCACACACAGCCAGACACACACAGCCATCCACAGCCATGCTGCTCCAGCCACAGCCAACCCAAGCCAGCCATGTGGCACCAGACACACACAGCCAAGCAGCCCCAGTCACACACAGACACAGTCAGCCACACACAGCCAAACAGCTCCAGCCACACACAGGACACAGTCAGCCACACAGCCCCAGCCACACACAGCCAGCCACACAGCCATTCAACATCAGCCACACACAGCCAGACACACACAGCCATCCACAGCCATGCAGCTCCAGCCACACACAGACACATAGTCAGCCACACACAGCCAGCCACAGCCACACACAGCCAGCCACGCAGCCTCAGCCACACAGACATATAGTCAGCCACACAGCACAGCCCCAGCCATGCAGCCAACTAATGCATAACATTTTGAGGATAACCTGGTGTTGGTGAAGTCCTATTATGGAGACAGTATGAGGCACAGTATATGACACAGTATGGGGGCACACAGTGGGGAGGGGGGCACACGCAGAACATTTGAGTCTGACCTGGCGTTGGTGAAGTCTTGTTGTGGAGCACACAGTATAGAGGTGGGCGGCACAGTATGGGGGAGGAATCAGTATAAGGGTGGGGGGCACGCACAGTATTGGAGAGGGCACAGTATAAGGGGGTGGGCACACACATACACAGTATGGGTAGGGGGCACAGTATAAGGGGTGGGCGTGCACACAGTATGGGTAGGTGGGCACAGTATATGGGGTACACAGTATAAGAAGGGGGCACAGTATATTGGAGGGTATTAGTAGATGGGAGGGTATTAGTAGATGGGGAGGCACAGTATGGGAAGGGGGCACACAGTATATGGGGCACACAATATAGGGGGGTACAGTATATGGGTGGGCACGCACAGTACATGAGGTGGGCACAAAGTATATGGGGAGGGCACAGTATGGGGGCACACAGTATAGTGGGAGGGGGCACACAGCATATGGGTCACACAATATAGGGGGTACAGTATATGGGGTGGGCACACACAGTATATGGAGAGGGCACACAGTATATGGGGCACACAATACAGTCTCTGACCTGGCGTTGGTGCAGTCCTGGTACAGAGTCTTGAAGTCTCTCCTGGGGATCAGCTTGCTGTGGTTGATCCCCAGCTGGATGGCCCCCAGCCCCCGCAGCACCTGCAGACAGATGAGCTCCTGCCCAGATCCAGCACAAAGGACGCGACCCGCACCCTGTGCATCTCCACCATCCGGCATTCACTGCTGCCCCCGGGAGCCGGGCTGTATGCGCCCAGCAGCAGAGATTCTGGCGGGCTCAGCATTACAGGAGGAGGGGCGGACATGGCCATGCTCGGGCTCCGGCTCCCGGCCTGACAGAACAAGCAATGAGGAGGAGAGGAGGGGCGGGCACAGCAGCAGGAAGTGAGCTTTGTCTCCTCTCCGGCCGGCGCTATCGCGGTTGCGGCAGGCCGGCTGTCAGCACGGGTCACGGGGTCCCCCGGGGGGGTGCGGGCCCCCGGGGAAGTGCGGGCCCCCCTGGGGGCGGGCCCGGTCGCAGTCGCGACCGCTGCGACCGCGGTAGTTACGCCACTGTATATATATATATAATATATATACCCAAGTGTATAGATGCATCATATCTCTAGATGTGTCATATATATACTGTATATATAAAGTGGATGCAGCTAATATATAGTGTATATATATAATATATATATATATATATATATATATATATAATGCATCTACTTTATATATATATATAAATATATATATAGTATATATATATGGTGCATCTATAGATATGATGAATCTATATATATATATCTTATACATAAAACCCGAAGGCCACTTCCGCCCAAAATCCGCTCAACTTCCGTGACGGCCTCCCTCCTGTGTCAAACACAGGAAGTACCAGACCCACAGAGCCCCAGCCACATCCGGGAACCGGCCCGGCCCACAGCCCTGCAGCTCACCGCCCACTCGCCTCTCTCCTCCACCATCAGGCACAGCCCGGTGTACGCCCACCAACATCCGGCAATCGGCCCGGACCGAGTGTGGCGCCTCCGCCGGCACAGCTCCCAGTCCTGCCACGCTCTCTCCACACACCCGCTGAAGCTCCTCCATCACGGAGCTAGCCCCGCCCACACTCCGCCCCCGGCCTCCGGAACCGCCGCCAGCACTGCCGCTCACCGCCGCCCGCCAACAGCCCAGTAAGTGTTCCGCCCCCCTCCCTCCAGCCCTGCTCTGGCCCCTCCAGCCCTGCTCTGGCCCCTCCAGCCCGGCTCTGGCCCCTCCAGCCCTGCTCTGGCCCCCTCCAGCCCTGCTCTGGCCCCTCCAGCCCGGCTCTGGCCCCTCCAGCCCTGCTCTGGCCCCTCCAGCCCGGCTCTGGCCCCTCCAGCCCTGCTCTGGCCCCCTCCAGCCCTGCTCTGGCCCCCTCCAGCCCGGCTCTGGCCCCTCCAGCCCTGCTCTGGCCCCTCCAGCCCTCGCCGCCCTCACTGCTGACCACTGAGCCACGCCCTCACTGCTGACCACTGAGCCACCGCCCTCACTGCTGACCACTGAGCCACCGCCCTCACTGCTGACCACTGAGCCACCGCCCTCACTGCTGACCACTGAGCCACCGCCCTCACTGCTGACCATTGAGCCACCGCCCTCACTGCTGACCACTGAGCCACCGCCCTCACTGCTGACCACTGACCCCCTGCCCTCACTGCTGACCACACACGCCCCGACCACTGAGCCACCGCCCTCACTGCTGACCACTGAGCCACCGCCCTCACTGCTGACCACTGAGCCACGCCGACCACGCACCGCCCTCACTGCTGACCACTGAGCCACTGCACTCCACCACTGCTGACCACTGAGCCACCGCCCTCACTGCTGACCACTCAGCCACCGCCCTCACTGCTGACCACTGAGCCACCGCCCTCACTGCACTGACCACTCAGCCACCCCCCGCCCTCACTGCTGACCACTAGCCACCGCCCTCACTGCTGACCACTGAGCCACCGCCCTCACTTGCTGACCACTGAGCCACCGCCCTCACTGCTGGCCACACGCCCTCACTGCTGACCACTGACCCACCACCCTCACTGCTGACCACTGGACCCACCCCCGCCCTCACTGCTGACCACTGACCCCCGCCCTCACTGCCGACCACTGAGCCACCGCCCTCACTGCCGACCACTGAGCCACCGCCTCACTGCCGACCCTGAGCACCGCCCTCACTGCCGACCACTGAGCCACCGCCCTCACTGCCGACCACTGAGCCACCGCCCTCACTGCCGACCCTGAGCCACCGCCCTCACTGCCGACCCCTGAGCCACCGCCCTCACTGCCGACCCCTGAGCCACCGCCTCACTGCGACCCCTGAGCCACGCCCTCACTGCCGACCCCTGAGCCACCGCCCTCACTGCCGACCCCTGAGCCACCGCCCTCACTGGACCCTGAGCACGCCCTCACTGCGACCCCTGAGCCACCGCCCTCACTGCGACCCTGACACGCCCTCACTGCGACCTGAGCCACCGCCCTCACTGCCGACCCCTGAGCCACCGCCCTCACTGCCGACCACTGAGCCACGCCCTCATGCCGACCACTGAGCCACCCCCTCACTGCCGACCACTGAGCCACGCACTCACTGCTAACCACTGAGCCACCTGTACACACACAATTAATTTCACCGCACTCCCCTAACTATTACTAAATAAACTATATATATACATTCTAGACTACCCGATTCTTTAGAATCGGGCCACCATCTAGATATAATATATATATATATATATATATATATATATATATATACAAGTGTATAGAGGCATCACATATATACTGTATATATACAGTAGATGCATAATCTATATTATATATAGATATACACTATATATATATATATATATTATATAGATGCATCCACTGTATATATGCAGTATATATATGATCCATCTATACACTTGTGTATAGATGCATCTATACACTTGTGTATATATATATTGAGACTTATCATATCTATAGATGCACCATATATATATATATAATGTATATATACAGTAGATATATATATAATCTACTGTATATATACATTATATATATATGGTGCATCTATAGATATGATGAATCTATATAAATACACAAGTGTATAGATGCATGATATATATACTGTATATATACTGCTCTGGCCCCTCCAGCCCTCGCCGCCCTCACTGCTGACCACTGAGCCACTGTGGCGGCCCGATTCTAAAGAATCGGGTAGTCTAGAATCCATATATAGTTTATTTACTAATAGTTACGGGAGTGCGGTGAAATGAATTGTGTATACAGGCGGCTCTGTGGGTAGCACAGTATACGGTGGCTCAGTGGTTAGCACTGCGCGGTGGCTCAGTGGTTAGCACTGCGCGGTGGCTCAGTGGTTAGCACTGCCCAGTGGCTCAGTGGTTAGCACTGCGCAGTGGCTCAGTGGTTAGCACTGCGCGGTGGCTCAGTGGTTAGCACTGCCCGGTGGCTCAGTGCTTAGCACTGCGCGGTGGCTCAGTGGTTAGCACTGCGCGGTGGCTCAGTGGTTAGCAGTGAGTGCGGTAAAAGTGGTCAGTGCAGCGGCGTGGGGCAGAGTGGTCAGCACACACATACACACATACACACACTCCGCTATACACATACACACACACAAATGTATATAGATGTAGAGGTATATACACACATTAGTTGCATATTCACAAACACACATGTATTTTATATACAAACATATATATATATATGAGGAGAGCGGAGGCTGGAGGGCAGAGGAGAGCGGAGGCTGGAGGGCAGAGGAGAGTGGAGCTGAAGGGCAGAGGAGAGCGGAGGCTGAAGGTCGGAGGAGAGCGGAGGCTGGAGGGCAGAGGAGAGCGGAGGCTAGAAGGCAGAGGAAGCGGAGGCAGAGGAGCAAGGCAGAGGAGAGCAGAGGCAGAGGAGAGCGGAGGCTGGAGGGCAGAGGAAGCAGGCAGGAGGCAGAGGAGAGCGAGGCAGGAGGCAGAGAGAGCGGAGGCAGAGGAGGGCAGAGGAGGCGGAGGCAGAGGAGGAGCAGAGGAGAGCGGAGGCTGGAGGCAGAGGAGAGCGAGGCAGGAGGGCAGGGGAGAGCGAGGCAGGAGGGCAGAGGAGAGCGGAGGCAGAGGAGGGCAGAGGCAGAGGAGAGCGGAGCAGAGGAGAGCGGGGCAGAGGAGGCAGAGGCAGAGGACGAGGCAGGGAGGAGAGCAGGAGAGCGGAGGCAGAGGAGAGGCGGAGGCAGAGGAGAGCGGAGGCAGAGGAAGGAGGCTGGAGTGCAGAGGAGAGCGGAGGCAGAGAGGGAGGGAGGCAGAGGCAGCGAGGCAGAGGAGAGCGGAGGCAGAGGAGAGCGGAGGCAGAGGAGACGGAGGCAGAGGAAGCGAGCGGAGGGCAGAGGAGAGCGGGGGCAGAGGAGGGCAGAGGCAGAGGAGAGCGGAGGCAGAGGAGAGGGAGGCAGAGGAGAGCGGAGGCAGGAGGGCAGGAGGAGAGGAGGCTGGAGGCAGAGGAGAGCGGAGGCAGAGGAGAGCGGAGGCTGGAGTGCAGAGGAGAGCGGAGGCAGAGGAGAGGGAGGCAGAGGAGAGTGGAGGCAGAGGAAGAGGGAGGCAGAGGAGAGCGAGGGCAGAGGAGAGCGGAGGCAGAGGAGAGCGGAGGCTGGAGGGCAGAGGAGAGCGGAGGCTGGAGGGCAGAGCGGAGGAGAGGAGAGAGGGGGAGGCAGAGGAGAAGCGGAGGCAGAGGAGAGCGAGGCAGAGGAGAGCGGAGGCAGAGGAGAGAGGAGGCTGGAGGGCAGAGGAGAGCGGAGGCAGAGGAGAGCGAGGCTGGAGGCAGAGGAGAGCTGGAGGCAGAGGAGAGCTGGAGGCAGAGAGAGCGGAGGCAGAGGAAGAGTGAGGCAGAGGAGAGCGGAGGCAGAGGACGGAGGCTGGAGGGCAGAGGAAGGAGGGCGGAGGCAGAGGAGAGCGGAGGCAGAGGAGGGAAGAGGAGGCAGAGGAGAGCGGAGGGCAGAGGAGAGCGGAGGCAGAGGAGAGCGGAGGCGGAGGCAGAGGAGAGCGGAGGCTGGAGGCAGAGGAGAGCTGGAGGCAGAGGAGAGCGGAGGCAGAGGAGAGCGAGGAGGAGAGCTGGAGGCAGAGGAGAGCGGAGGCAGAGGAAGAGGAGAGGCAGAGGAGAGTGAGGCAGAGGAGAGCGGAGGCAGAGGAGAGGGAGCAGAGGAGGAGGCTGGAGGGCAGAGGAGAGCGGAGGCTGGAGGGCAGAGGAGAGCGACGAGGCAGAGGAGAGGGAGGCAGAGGAGAGGCGGAGAGCGGAGGCAGAGGAGAGGAGCTGGAGGCAGAGGAGAGCGGAGGCGAGAGGAGAGCGAGGCTGGAGAGGCAGAGAGAGCAGGAGGCAGAGGAGGGGGCAGAGGAGAGCGGAGGCAGAGGAGAGCGGAGCGAGGCAGGGAGGGCAGAGGAGAGTGGAGGCAGAGGAGAGGAGGCAGAGGAGAGCGGAGGCAGAGAGAGCGGAGCAGGAGAGCGGAGGCTGAGGGCAGAGGAGCGAGGCTGGAGGGCAGAGGAGAGCAGAGGCTGAAGGGCAGAGGAGAGTGGAGGCAGAGGAGAGGGAGGCAGAGAGAGCGGAGGCAAGGAGAGCGGAGGCAGAGGAGCGAGGCTGGAGGCAGAGGAGAGCGGAGGCTGAGAGAGGCAGAGAGAGTGGAGTGCAGAGGAGAGCGAGGCAGAGAGCGGAGGCAGAGGAGAGGAGGCAAGAGAGAGAGCGAGCTGGAGGCAGAGGAGAGCGAGGCTGGAGGCAGAGGAGCAGAGCTGAAGGCAGAGGAGAGTGGAGGCAGAGGAGAGCGGAGGCAGGAGAGCGAGCAGAGAGAGCGAGGCAGAGGAAGCAGAGCTGGAGGCAAAGTGGAGCAGGGAAAGGAGGCTGGGCAGAGGAGCGAGCAGAGAGAGTGAGGCTGGAGGGCAGAGAGAGGGAGGCTGGAGGCAAGAGAGCGAGGTGGAGGGCTGAACACTCACTGGGCTGTCGGCGGTCAGCGGCAGTGCTGGTGGCGGTGCGTAGGCCGCCCACCAGAGTGTGGGCGGGGACGGCTCCCTGATGGAGGATGAGAGTCACCGGTGTGTGCGTGATCGGCAGGACTGGGAGCGGTGCCGGCGGAGGCAACACACCGGAGTGTGGGCCGGGAAGTTCCCGGATGTGGGTGGGCGCACACCAGGCTGTGTGCGGGGCCGGTGGCGGGATGGCGGTCCCTGATGGAGGAGGAGAGTGGGCGGTGAGCGGCAGGGCTGTGGGCTGTGCCGCAAGAGGCCGCACACCGGAGTGTGGGCCGGGCCGGTTCTCAGATGTGGGTGGGCGCACAAGGGGCTCTGTGCGGGGCCGGTGGCGGGATAGCGGCGAGTGGTGGCACTTTAGCGCCCACCGCGAATCGCTGTGCCGTTTTGACAGCGGCTCGCGGTGAGCGCTACGCGCTCACCGCTCATGGGTCTGGTGGGTGCTAAAGCGCCCACTTACGGTTCCGGTCTTATGCCACAGGTCCGGAGTCCATCACGGAAGTTGGCCGGATTGGCCGGAAGTGGCCTTCGGGTTTTATATATAAGATATTATTGCAAGACAAAGGCACCTCCAATTCAATCAGAGAAACGGAACGAAGCTAACGGCTTCATTTAATCCCCTTCGGGACACAGTGTCGAGTGTTAAAATCCATTTTAGTTCCCGTTGGGACAACATTTTTTGAAGGTCCCCTCCCCTAATTCCCCCATGTATCAAATCTACCCCTCTTATTCGTAAAGTTTTCACATTACACCCATGGTGGTGATAGAAATGACGGGGTAAGGTTTTTAGGGCCGCAACCTCCTCGCCTTTAGCTTTTTTTGCAGGTATAATGTCCCGTATATGTTCGCGAGCTCTAACCCTCAATTCTCTAGTGGTCAACACAATATATATCTTATTACACTCACATGTGTACTGCTACATGAAATGTACTGGTTGATCTTATAGGTCCTGGAGCCATCACTAGAGACAAAGTCAGAGCTCCTGACTAGATTTGGACACGCACTACAGTCTCCACACGGGAAAAATCCTTTTCGTGGAGGGCCCACACCAAAAATCCCAGATGTTTTTGGTGCATAATGACTATGCACCAATAAATCTTTCAAATTTTGAGATCTTCTGGATGTCATAAGGGGATTGTCAGTGAGGATCCCCCTCAGGGATGGCTCGGACAACAACACCGGCCAATGTCTCCTTAGAACTTCTCTCATCCTTCCCCACTGCTGATTGTGTGTGGAAATAAATCGTACCTCATTATAAGGCTCAGATGTTTTCCTTTTGGGAGGGAGGAGGAGATCATCACGTTTAGTTTGTCTTGCTCTGTCGTAGCCCCTTTTAACGGTTCTACAACTATAGCCTTGCTGCCTAAACCTACTACTTAAATCTCTAGCCTGTTTTTGAAAGTCAGCCTCCGTGGATCAGATCCACCTCATCCTCAGGAATTGTCCAACCGGGATGGCTTTTATGGTTGACCGAGTGTGGGCCGAAGATGCATGCAACAATGCGTTCACCGATGTCTCTTTCCGAAATACATCAGTTTGTAACAGTCCTCGTCCGTCAACCATAATTTTGATATAAAAAAATCAATTGAGATGTCACTAAATTTGTAAGACTACCTTCACATTACGATTTTGAAGGGAGCCGATGCTGTCCGATAAATTCGGACAGCATCGGCTCCCTTCTGATGCCTGGATAAATTCCATCGGCATAAAATCGTTGCCTCCGGGCTGAAAAAAAAAAAAAAGCTTATGCTCACCTCTCCATGAGCCCCCGCCGTCTCCAGCCGTCTTCCTGAAGGCTCCCGGTGACTCCCGCAGGCTCCCAGTGGCTGCAGAGGTCTTCCTCTGCTGTTCAGGACCTGCGGTGATGTCACAGTCACGTGACCGCGGGTTCACCATGGTAACCCGCGGTCACATGACTGTGACATCACCGCAGGTCCTGTACAGCAGAAGAAGCCCTCTGCTGACACCAGGAGCCTGCGGGAGCCACCGGGAGCCTTCAGGTAGACGGCTGGAGACGGCGGGGGTTCGTGGGGAGGTGAGCATAAGCTTTTTTTTTTTTTTTTAACCCTTGTGCTCCCAGTAGGAGCAGTTTTACTGTACTGAGCATGCTCAGTACAGTAAAATCGGGTCCGAGGAGACATCAGATGTTTCCTCAGACCCTTCTCCATAGGGCGCCATGTTATAGGGATCGGGTCAGATCGGATGTGCACTAAATGCCAGCCGATTTGGTCCGATCCGATTCTGTCAGATTTTATTTTCGGTGCAAAAATCGCTTGCTCCGTTTTTTGCACCGATAATAAAATCAGACAGAATCGGCATTTAGTGCACATCCGATTCGGTCCGATGCCCATAGGGCTGCATGGGGCCAAATTCGGATCCGATGCTGTCCGATTTTGATCGGACAGCATCGGATCTGAAAAATACGTAATGTGAAACCAGCCTTAGTGAGTCTGATATTCAAATTATTCTTATTCAATTCACACCAGTGTGGATAAATCTAATGTACCGTATATACTCGTGTATAAGCCGACCCGTGTATAAGCCGCCCCCCTACTTTTGCCCCCAAAACCTGGGAAAACCTATTGACTCGTGTATAAGCCGAGGGTGGACCCCAGCACAGGTATACAGCCCCCAGCAGTGTGGTATACTGCAGCCCCAGAGGTATATACAGCAGCCCCAGTGGTAGTATACAGCAGCAGCCCCAGTGGTATATACAGCAGCAGCCCCATGGTATATACAGCAGCAGCCCCAGAAGTTAGTATGCAGCAGCCCCAGAGGTATATACAGCAGCCCTAGTGGTAGTATACAGCAGCAGCCCCAGTGGTATATACAGCAGCAGCCCCAGTGGTATATACAGCAGCAGCCCCAGTAGTTAGTATACAGCAGCCCCAGAGGTATATACAGCAGCCCAGTGGTAGTATACAGCAGCAGCCCCAGGGGTATAAACAGCAGCAGCCCCAGTGGTATATACAGCAGCAGCCCCAGTAGTTAGTATACAGCAGCCCCAGAGGTATATACAGCAGACCCAGTGGTAGTATACAGCAGCCCCGAGGTGTATACAGCAGCCCCAGTGGCAGTATACAGCAGCCCAGTGGTATATACAGCCCCAGTGGTAGTATACAGCAGCCCCAGTGGTATATACAGCCCCAGTGGTAGTATACAGCAGCCCCAGAGTTGTATACAGCCCAAGTGGTAGTATACAGCAGCCCCAGTGGTATATACAGCCCCAGTGGTAGTATACAGCAGCCCCAGTGGTATATACAGCCCCAGTTGGTAGTATACAGCAGCCCCAGAGTTGTATACAGCCCAAGTGGTAGTATACAGCAGCCCCAGAGGTATATACAGTCCCAGTGGTAGTATACCGCAGCCCCAGTAGTATATACAGCCCCAGTGGTAGTATACAGCAGCCCCAGTGGTATATACAGCCCCAGTGGTAGTATACAGCAGCCCAAGTGGTATATACAGCCCCAGTGGTAGTATACAGCAGCCCCAGAGGTATATACAGCCCCAGTGGTAGTATACAGCAGCCCCCAGGGGTATATAGCAGCCCCCAAATGCTGGCACTTGCCCCCCTTGTAAGGGCCCCCCCCTCTGCTTATCTTACCATCCCCGGTCTTCTGCACAGCGCCGCTCCTCGGTGCTCCGTTCTCCATGCTCCGTCCTCGCTGCATCCGGGATCCCCGGCCATCGCGCGATGCTGTCATGTGCCTGCGATGGCCGGAGATCCCGGATGTAGCAGGACGGGAGCATGAAGAACGGAGCAGCGAGGAGCGGCGCTGTGCAGAAGACCGGGATGGTAAGATACGCAGCGGGGGGGGGGGGCCCTTACAAGGGGGGAGAGTGCCAGCATTTGGGGGCATATATGCACTGCTTCCCCCTGCCGCTGATTGACAGGGGGAAGCAGTGCATATATAATGAGCGGCCCCACGTGACGGGGCCGCTCATACAGCAGCCTCCCCCCGCCTTCTCCAGCCTCCACAGCCCCCACCACGCAGCCTACCGTATTGACCCGTGTATAAGCCGAGGGGGAGACTTTTCAGCCCAAATTTTGGGCTGAAAAACTCGGCTTATACACGAGTATATACGGTATATAGAAGTGCAGTATGGATAAATCTAATGTATATAGAAATCTAATGTATATAGAAGTGCAGCATGGATGAATCTAATGTGTATAGAAATCTAATGTATATAGAAGTGCAGCATGGATAAATCTAATGTATATAGAAGTACAGTATGGATAAATCTAATGTGTATAGAAATCCAATATATATAGAAGTGCAGAATGAATAAATCTAATGTATATAGGAATCTAATGTATATAGAAGTGCAGCATGGATAAATCTAATGTGTATAGAAATCCAATGTGTATAGAAGTGCAGCATGGATAAATCTAATGTATATAGAAGTGTAGTATGGATAAATGTAATGTATATAGAAGTGCAGTATGGATAAATCTAATATATGGAAAAGTTCAGTATGGATAAATCTAATGTATGGAGAAGAAGTGCTGTATGAATAAATCTAAAGTATATAGGTGTGCAGTATAGATACATCTCATGTATGGAGAAGAAGTGCTGCTTGGATAAATCTCCTATATGGAAAAGAAAAGCAGTATGGATAAATCTATGACATGACAGGGCATCCAGAGTGCAGTATATGGGATTCCTTTACTGATCTGCTGTATAGGATCCTGTATCCATACGTTCCTCCATCAGCCAGTTTATGTCATTGTGCTATAACTATACTATAACTTTGCATTGTGGTTCATTGTCGGGAAAGTTACAATAATGAGAAGGAGCCCCCCCCATCCCCCTCAAACACACACATTTCAGGCTCTTTTCCCACACGGAGTATGGGTGGTTTCACACTTGCGTTTGCAAGCGTTGCTGATGCTGCGGATAAATTTCTCAAAATTGCAAGCCTAATGCACACCTATATTTAACATGAAGTGCGCATTCGTGCGCAGAGACATTTTTTGCCATGTGTATGGCTGCGTATGCGTACCGGTGCGTCGTCGAATTTCCGCAGCCGGGAGACGCAACGTGTTGCATTTTCTGGGTGTTCAAAAAAGCGCAAGCTTCCCCATGTGTACGGATGCGCATAAACAAAGTATTATTCTCTATGGGTACGCAATCGTACGCAAGGCCTTGCGGATGTCTGCATTTGATATGCATGCGTATAAGCCAATATGCATGCCCAGAAAGAGATTTGCAGTACCTCCCATTGCCCGCCCATATCCCATCCCATCAAACAAACTGTATAAGGGTATGGACACACATCCGAGTGAAAAAACTGTCCGATTTCCGGATCCGAGAGTCGAACGACTTTTGTCAGAGTTTTGGTCAGTTTTGCATCCAACAGTGATGCTACTGTCCAACATTATCTGAGATCACATCCGAGAGCTTTCCAACAGTAATCAAAGTGTGGTCTGAGTGCAATCCGAGAGTTGCATGCGATTTTTGAATGAAATCAGCTTGGTAATTGTTTCAGCTGTGAAAACTCTGATCAGAGTTGGAAGGTCCGAGTGTGATCTGACAGTAATCCAACGGTGATCCGTGATTTTTGTCAGACCCATAGACTTGCATTGGCGAGTCTCGTCCTTGACTCGCATAGAATCGCAGCAAGTTGCGATTGACTTGCAATCCGAGAATCGGAAATGTGCTCTAGGACATTAGTTAACATTGGTCTGGCAGCACTGCGATTTTTCCGCACAGTAAACTCGGATGGGTTTCACTGATGTGTGTCCGAGCCCTAAAGACTGTTTCTGGCCTTCTCATAGTAAGCTGCTGGATGTCTGTCTCCTGGATTGCCACCTGGATCTATTCTTGCTGGACTTCTCCCTGTTGGATCTCTGCTTGCTGGATTCCTTCCTGGATCTCCGTTCTTGCGTGCTGGATCCATCTACATGATTGAACTCCTGTGGTATAACTGGAAAAGTATCATGGCGATAATTTGTATTTTTCACCTTTTTTTTATTTTCATGTATTGAGTATATTCGCTGTTTTTTTGTTTGCTCATTCCGCTTTTCTATTCACTGCATAGTAGTGTGGTTGTATAGGCCAATGTAGTTGCATCATGCACTCTGGGGGCCATCTTTTTGCTGTTTATTGTCTCTATTGCCTGGTGTCTGTACTCTTGTTTGCTGGCTGTAGCCTGTGTTGAAGCATATTGTTTTAATCGGCTACAATGCTTCTGTGAACAGCAGCAAAGACAGACTTTCTTTACAGTGGCAAGGGTCTACTTATACATTCCCCTTAAGACACTCCCTATGGGCAGGGTCTGTCAAAAAACCTACCAAAACAGTGCGGATGCTGCAGAAGAATAATTGAACGCATGCGCTGAAAAAGCGCGTGCGCATGCAAAATCACGAAGAAATGCATACGCAGCGTTTTTAATAATGTTTGCGGATGACGATGCATTAAAAAAATGCTGTGTTTGCATGCATATGCATGCGTTCCACATGCGTATGCGCATGCACAACATACGCTGCGTTCGAAAACGCAAATGTGAAACCAGCCTTAGTGCTGAGTTTCTGATGTTGCAGAACTCCTGCACCCATTACTTATGTTATCATGCTTTCATTGCTCTTTGAGTGCAGTATTTTTAGCGCTTTTGACGCTACAGTTCTCTATTCTTGGTATATCGTATTTTACACTAAGCTGCATTGTGTCTAAGGGTATGTGCCCACAGGATGTTTTTCAAGCAGTCCTGGACGCAGCAAAACCGTTACTGGTTTCAAGGATCTCTGGAGTCCTTGCCCGGAGATTTGCTGCATTCAGGTCCTGCGTTTTTATTGCATTTTTGATGCTGCGTTTTTCCTGTGTGCTTGCTGCAGTCAATGGCAAAAACGCAGCATCAAAAAAAGGAAAAATAGAACATGTAGTACAGTGTTTACACCATCATCTTTCTCTCTCTCACTTCTTAACACTTGCAAAACCAATGTGTGGGCACAGCGTTTCTGTGAAACACATTGGTTTTGCAGGGAAGCCCATCCTCAGCAAAACCAGAGGGATTTGACACTTCTTACCACTTAAGACAAAAACTAATGAGCCAAGTACACAATGAACACATCTGTAGGACAGTGTTCATGTGGCACCCCAGGAGTTAATGTACCACAGTAACAACACTAAAGGTACCTTTACACGCCGCTACAACAGGATGGATACAATCCGCTACTTCACTTGCACGAGCACGCTCCAACGGTTACAAACGGTAATCGCATCTCCTTTAGACGCCGCCACAAGGTGCGCTACGCTACGCTACATCTGTAACTAGCTACATCGCCGGGTGTCTCAAGTAGCCATCTGTAGCTCAGCGTACCAGCTTTACACGCCGGCACCACAGAGTGATCTTGGAGGAACAAAGGCAGGACGTAAAACAAATAGGCGTGCCACAGTCCTGTACGCCGCGCCCAAACCACAACCATTGGCCAACACTATGGAGTTGTGATTGGGCACGACGGAAAGGGCGGATGGCCGAGACGTGCCGTGCTAGTGATCGGAGTGAAGCACGGAATAAGCGGTTGTGACATGGCGGAGCATGGCGAATGCATCGAAATCGATGGTAAAGCGTCACGCTGGAGCGGTGGCCAGTCACATACCCCGTGTTTATCCAAGTAGCGGTCCTGAGCTATGTGTGCGTAGTAGAAGTGTTTGCCTGGTCACGCACGATCAGCGCTTGTGACAGCGGCGTCTGGCGATTGCACTGATGGTGCGTTTGTGCAACATACAGTAGCGGCTTCCAACACACAGTATGTGCGTTTTCTGTAGAAATTGTATCTGTGTCAACTCTGGCGAACTATGTGTGAATACAGGCTGAATGGTGTTAATATATTGCTCACAGATGTGAATGTAGTGGAACAGGTCACAAGGCAACATGCGAAAGAACTGTGTGACACTGTATTTGAAAACACCTGAGAAGAATATGTGCTGCATCAATGTGCTGTGTGCAGGGGACCCTCTGCCGACAACAAAATAAAGGCTCATGTACGCACAATGGCCACAAACACTGTTGGGCAAAAGACTTGTAAAAAAAAAAGGCAACCCACACATATTGTCTGCACAATCCCAGCCAATAGGTGGCTATGAAATCCCTGGCCCCCACCAAAACCTTCATCACATTGCCCTCCTCCACCAAGTAATCAGGCTCACAGAGATGATTTTGGATCCAACATAATTTTTAATAAAATTCATTAATCTTGACCTTGGATTGTAATTGAAAAAGAAACAGAAAGTCAAAACAATGTACAATTAAAGTGCATGTCACATTCTTCACCCACATTAAAGGGATAACCAATTGACCACACATTGAAACCTGTGCAGGCAAAAAAAAAAAAAAAAACACATACCTAAACTAACTAACTAAGTAACGAAACCTTATGCACATAATGAAACCCAAGATCCTGAAAATGGTCAATCAAAAAGAAAAGGGGCGCAGCTATCCTGCTGTCACCTCCATTGCAAACTCAAAAAAAAATCCCAGAGCCAGCCACACTACATGGCCTGGTTCTGCCAGCTCACTGCACCAGACCCATTGAAGTAGGAGCAGTAAGCTTCTCTACTGTCCCTGGCCTCCTGCCGAGTGCGGCCATGGCTCTGCGGCTGGAGTGGCACAATCACAATTTTTTTGGACTGCTTTTGCGGCCCTCACCACCCCTAGTTTATTCAGCAGAGCACGCTGAATCCGCCGAATAGTCTCGCGAATACGCAGCCTGGGATGACGGTGGTGCCGGTGACCCCAGTAATCATACCGGTCACAGTGGTCTATGAGGACCAGTAGTTCAGCCATCCCCCACGTTGCAGCGCGGTGAACGGCCGCCATGACTGCAATGGTGTGTGCAGAGGAGGGGCTGGCACCTTGCAGGCAGAGTGAAAATGAAACTATCGTCATTACGGCCACGTACGGGGTCACGCACCCTTTGAAGTAGTCCTACGCGCAGTCACACGGGCGAACCACTTCTGCGGCACCTACTGTACAACACCCACAGAGCGAGGCGTACAGCAAGCCTATGCGCTGTGTACTGACTACTCGACTTCCATGCATTGTGTGTATACATGCATCAGTGTGAGAGTTGCGCGCAGACACTCGGGGGACACTTATGCGGCATCTGCAGTTCAATAAGGCAGGCCGGTCCGTAACACAAACTTGACCGCTGTGTCCAGCATTATTTATTCTCTGTTTACAGAATGCGCACACTGTCTTAGGATCATGGGCCATTTCTCATTTTGCCTTGCGCTAGTTAGTGGCCGCGTAATTGTACTAATATATGATCGTGCATACGGCGCGTATCTGTAGTGCTGACGGACAGCTCATCCAAGATGGAGGGCTGTGAGGCAAGGGCCAATCGGACCGCAGCATCTTCCACCAATGATCGCAGATGGGGCGCGGTAACACGGAGCCTGGGTGACGCCTTAGCTACATTGCAACTACATCGCCGGGTGTCCAGAGTTCCCTTCTGTGGGTTCTTTACACGCCGATACAGGTCGCTACAATCGGCTTTGTAGCCATCTGTTTTCGAGCAGTGCTCGGAAACAGATTTATCTGTTGCAGGCTGTCACGTCCCGTCTTCAGTCGCCGCTACTACGGGCTATATTGGCGCTACAAGCTACATTTGTAGCCTGTAGCGGTTGTATCCATCCTGTTGTAGCGGCGTGTAAAGGTACCTTAAGGGTAACTTTACACGCCGCTACGACAGGATGGATACAACCCGCTACTTCACGTGCACGAGCACGGCCAAACGGTTACAAACGGGAAACGCACCACCTTTACACGCCGCCACAAGGTGCGCTACGCTATGTTACATCTACAGCTAGATACATCACCGGGTGTCTCAAGTAGCCATCTGTAGCTTAGCTTACCTCATTTACACACCGCTACAACAAGCTAATATGGGCGGACCTGGTGCAGCAGGGACAGCACATAGGCGTGCCACAATTGTGGATTACGAGACGTCCGTACGCTGATAGGACAACGCAAGAACATCATGATTGGGCAGGCATCGCAGGAGGCTGATTAATACAGCACGCTCGAGCGATTGTGTAGTGTGACTGGTCAGCTCCTTAGATATGCCGCCCTATGCAGCGACTACCAATCGCAACGCAGGAGCTTCCTCCAATGATCGCTGAAGGGGCGCGGTATCCCGGAGGCTGTGTCACGCCCCAGCTACATACCAGGTACATCGCCTGGTGTATAGACATCCCTTCTGTAGCCTCTTTACACGCCGATACAGCTCGCTGCAATCGGCTTTGTAGCCATCTGTTTTACCCTTAGGGTACCTTTACACGCCGCTACTGGAGGATGGATACAACCCGCTACAGGCTACAAATGTAGCTTGTAGCATCAATATAGCCCGTAGTAGCGGCGTGTGAAGACGGGACGTGACAGCAGGCAACAGATACATCTGTTTCCGAGCACTGCTCGAAAACAGATGGCTACAAAGCCGATTGCAGCGAGCTGTATCGGCGTGTAAAGAGGCTACAGAAGGGATGTCTATACACCAGGCGATGTACCTGGTATGTAGCTGGGGCGTGACACAGCCTCCGGGATACCGCGCCCCTTCAGCGATCATTGGAGGAAGCTCCTGCATTGCGATTGGTAGTCGCTGCATAGGGCTGCATAATTAAGGAGCTGACCAGTCACAATACACAATCGCTCGAGCGTGCTGTATTAGCCTCCTGCGATGCCTGCCCAATCATGATGTTCTTGCGTTGTCCTATCAGCGTACGGACGTCTCGTAATCCACAATTGTGGCACGCCTATGTGCTGTCCCTGCTGCACCAGGTCCGCCCATATTAGCTTGTTGTAGCGGTGTGTAAATGAGGTAAGCTAAGCTACAGATGGCTACTTGAGATACCCGGCGATGTATCTAGCTGTAGATGTAACGTAGCGTAGCGCACCTTGTGGCGGCGTGTAAAGGTGGTGCGTTTCCCGTTTGTAACCGTTTGGCCGTGCTCGTGCACGTGAAGTAGCGGGTTGTATCCATCCTGTCGTAGCGGCGTGTAAAGGTACCCTAAGGGTTAATTCCCCACACAACCCTCAAGACTACACTAGTGCCTCCAGGCCAGAAGGGGGAGCTAAAGCTGCTTCCCTATATATTCTGGGTGGAGAGGAAGTGGCAGTTAGTTCAGTGCAGAGCAGAGCAGCACTGAGGGAAGAAAGGACCTGGGTGTAAAAGAGCTGTGTTAGGCTCACCGCACGGTCCACTGTCCAGTTCCAGGCCGAGCCAGGGTCTGAGGAAAAGGAGAAGCAGAGGAACACACCCGGGACACGGAGTTACCCTAAACTCACTCCGGAGGAGCGCACAGAACGGATACTGGATCAAACGCTGTGCCTGACACAAACGGCACAGTGAACACCCGATGAGTGAAGATCCCACATCTTCACTGTACCACTGTGAAGCAACATGGCAGAGTCAGGAACATAAAGATAAGACTCAAGTTGCCTAGCAGGTTGGCACCCATGAGGGGAGACAGGGCCGGCAGCCTAGCTAAAACGGCAGCAGGGCCACACACACACAGTGCAGGAGTAGGAAGCCAAGGACCCGGAAAGGTGGGAAGCAACCCAGCCCCGGTACAGACTCCATGGACAGTACTCTGCTGAATGTCATCTACAGTAAAGACTTGGAAAACTACAAAACTGTGAGTCTGTGTAATCCTTGCGCTCACAAACTGTTTCATCACTACTGCCCCGGGGACCAGGCTCTGCCTGTGGAGAGCTGTTACATCATAGGCTGCCATACATCATCCCCGGAGGTTCTACAGCAGCAGTGGTGGGCTCGGGACACGGTCCGGACCAAGACCGCCGTGATAACCCCCAGTGATACCCTGGTCCGGTACAGAGTACCCCATTCCAGTGGGCTCCACAACTCACACCATCAAAAGACTGAATAAAAAAAAACAGTCAAACGTGTAAAAATATTCTGTTCTAAAAAAAAAACACAGTAAAAAGCAAGTGCTGCTGAAAAAGTAATAAAAAACAGGGTATTTAGTTGATACGTTTTTTGCAAAGAATGTATACTAAGCCGCTCTACCACTTCAAGGTAACCCGTATCAGAGCAGTCCCTATCTGATGTATTTAAAACCTGACCATGTGTATTGGTACCTAAATGAGCAGGATCCAGACAGGTCCAATGTCTGACTTGGACTGACTGCAGAAGACGGCTTTTTATGTGCAGGGCTCAAGGGGAGGGGTGGAAGACTCCCCTATCTTGCAGAAGCAAGAAACAATTTAGACAAAAACTAATGAGCCAGTCACACAGTGAACACGTCTGTAGTACAGTGTTCACACCATCATCTTTCTCTCACTTCTTAACACTTGCAAAACCAATATGTAGGCACAGCGTTTCTGTGAAACACATTGGTTTTGCAGGGAAGCCCAACCGCAGGAACAAATTAACATAAATTTACATAAAACCAAGGGTAAACCATATACGGAAAACCGCAGGAAAAACGTCCTGTGGGCACATATCCTTATACTCCCTGGCATGGTTGCCAACTTGACTTTTTATTGTTTACGGATATCTTATCAAAAAATCACAGACTATTTTTTACGAACCTAATTGACATATAAATCATTATGATTATACCATAAGTGATCTATGTCTAGAGCCCAGAATTCTATCAACATCAGCTGCATTCACTGAAAACTGTAAAATACAGATGCTAGGGCACGTGCCCATGATATATAAGGGAGAAAAACAACCACTGTAATAAGGGTGCACACTGTATGCGGTGAAAAAGTAAGCAATTTATTGAGTATAGTGAAACCGCAAGTTTGGACAAAAAACATAAAGACAATTAAAACGAGGTTACAGGGTAACACAACACTGAAAACCCACACACTCCTGTTGCCGTGAGGTACAGGAAGGACTGATGACAATATAAACAGGTTTGAATCACTGTGGCACAATAATTGGGAGATCCCTTGTTGTATAGTATTGGGGTAATTAAGTGAGGCTATAAGGTTAAGATGGTTAAAGGGTAGCAAGGAGAAGCCTGGGTAGGCTGTCAAGGTTGTTCAGGAATTATACAGTATAAATAACACAATAGGTTATACAATAATGACAATGAAGGACCGGAACAACTCCCCGTCTCACATGGTTTTGATATGCTGCTTAATCCAGAACAGCCTATTAATAGGTTGAAAACCACTGAGGGAAACAATCCAATAGGGGATGTGACACACAGAGATATGTAGCAAAGGTGGCAATTGAATCAGCCAAGGTAAATATTGCAGTGTTAATGTGAATGATAGACCTATAAAAAACTTAGGTTTAGAGTAATACCAGAGCAGACTCCCCTTGTTGGTCTGTCAGTACAGTGTCATCTGAAAAGGTCAGCAGTATAGTACCCTTCTGGATTGACTACTGTCACGTCAGGGAACATCAAATATGTACAATGCAAGTGAAGATTGGTGATGCCCCAGTGGGGGTTCAAAGTTAAAGCCACATCACAATAACAGCCGTACAATATAATATTCATATAAAGAAAGGTGATGGCTGTGATCATGCAGTTAACCCAATGGAGATTCAACGTTAGATCCACATCAAAGTACCTGCAAAGTCCTGCCAAGGTGTAGGGGTGCAGAGGGTGGCCCGACGCTTGTCACCAAAGTAAAGGCCACATTGTCAAAACCGGCTTTAAATAATAGTGTAATAGTTCCTCATCCTCCCCTTCCCGCCGCAGAGCGGCCGGTCTGTTGGCTTTGTTACGTCACTTCCGTGACTGCGCAGTGGGTAGTGGGTGGAGCATAAGAGAGATTCCCAAGTGTGTAGTGCACATGCGCAGTTCCAGGAGGGAATCAGGAGCAACGGCGGCCATTGTTAAGGAGGGCAGCGATGCCCAAATACATACAACACATACATGGTGACATAATAGATAGAGCACATTTAGATAAGGAGCATATTACATCATCGTGGGCATAATGGTGGGCAAGTGTAAATATGGACAATAGAAGAGTCCAGTGCTAATTTGTGATCTAGATAAACAATTCAAAATAGTGCCAAACAGAACAAGCTCATTGCAGGTTGTAGGCTTGGCGGAAGAGGTGGGTTTTCAGGCCTCTTTTGAAGGTTCCCAGGGTAGGGGAATACCTGATGTGGTGGGGCAGCGAATTCCAGAGTATGGGTGATGCACGGGAGAAGTCCTGTATGCGGTTGTGCGAAGAGATGAAGGGGGAGTAGAGGAGGAGCTCTTGGGAGGATCGCAGGTTGCGTGAGGGTAGGTATCGGGAGACCATGTCGGAGATGTATGGAGGGGACAGGTTGTGGATGGCTTTGTATGTCATGGTTAGTGTTTTAAACTGGGGTCTCTGGGAAGCAGGGAGCCAGTGAAGGGCTTGGCAGAGGGGGAGAGACAGGGGAGTAGCGGGGAGACAGATAGATTAGGCGGGAAGCGGAGTTCAGGATAGATTGGATAGGTGAAACGGAGGTAGCGGGGAGGCCGGTGAGCTGGAGGTTGCAGTAGTCGAGGCGGGAGATGATGAGAGCGTGAATAAGGGTTTTAGCGGTGTCGTGGTCAAGGAAAGTGCGGATCCAAGAGATGTTTTTGAGCTGGAGTCGGCAGGAGGTGGCGAGGGCTTGGATGTGGGGCTTGAAGGAGAGGGAAGAATCAAGGATAACCCCGAGACACTTGGCGTGGGGGACTGGGGAGAGAGAGCAGTCATTGACGACGATGGATAGGGCAGGTAGTGAGTGTGAGCCGCTTGGGGGGGGGGGGGGGGGGAGAAAGACGATGAATTCGGTTTTGTCCATGTGCAGCTTAAGGAAGCGAGCAGAGAAGAAGGAAGAGATGGCGGACAGGCACTTTGGAATTTTGGATAGTAGGGAGGCGATGTCAGGTCCAGACAGGTAGATTTGGGTGTCTTCAGCGTAGAGGTGGTACTGGAGGCCATGGGACTCAATGAGTTTCCCTAGGCCGAGAGAGTGTTGATTGAGAAGAGTAATGGTCCTAGCACCGACAGATAGGGGGTAGGCCGAGGAGGATGTGTGGGAGTGGGTGACGCTGAAGGTCCGGTCCGTTAAGTATGAGGAGATCCAGGAAAGGGCAGGGTCTGTGATGCCAAGAGATTCCAGGATCTGAAGTAGAAGGGAGTGGTTAACAGTGTCGAAGGCGGCGGACAGGTCAAAGAGGAGGAGGACAGAGTAGTGGCACTTGCTTTTGGCAGTCATTGGTAACTTTGGTCAGTGCTGTTTCCGTGGAGTGGAGGGGTCTGAAGCTGGATTGCAGGCGGTCAAAGAGGGAGCAGGAGGAGAGGCGAGAGGACAGCTCAGAGTGGACGTGATGTTCAAGTAGTTTAGAGGCGAAGGGGAGGTGAGATATAGGGCGGTAGTTGGAGACAGCCATGGGGTCAATGGAGGATTTTTTGAGGATGGGTGTGATCAAGGCATGGTTGAAGGCTGAGGGGAAGGTGTCGGTGGTGAGTGATAGGTTGAAAAGATGAGTCAGGGCGGGGATGATAACGGAGGAGAGGTTGGGAATGAGGTGGGATGGGAGCGGGTCGTGGGCGCTGGTGGTGAGGTGTGATTTTGACAGGAGGGAGGAGAGCTAGTCTTCAGTTATGGGGGGGAAGCAGTTGATGGAAGGAGAGGGCAGTATAGGCAAGAGTGGAGGCTGTGGGGACAGTGGATCAAAGCTGCCTCAGATTCTGTCAATCTTTTTGAAGTAGGAGGCAAAGTCTTCAGCAGAGATAAGGGGAGATGGAGGGGGAGCGGGCGGGTGGAGTAGGGAATTGAAGGTTTTGAAAAGTTGTTTGGGATTGTGGGCCAGGGAGGTTATTAGGGATGAGAAGAAGGTTTGTTTGGAGGTGGCAAGAGCATTCTTGAAGGTGATGAGGGACTGTTTGAACAGTGCAAAGTGCTCAGCGGAATGTGATTTTATTCCATCACCTATCGGCCACCCTGGATGCTCGTATCAGGTCTTTAGTGAGGGCGGTGTGCCAGGGTTGCCTGTTAGTGCGTGGAGCGTGGTGTGTGAGGTGTGCGGCTAGGTCGAGGGCCTTGGTTAGCTTGGTGTTGTAGAGGGTGGTGGCAGTGTCTGTTGCGTATGGATGTTATGTCGGTGAGAGGGAGGAGGGATTCAGAGAGTGAGTGTAGATCAATGTGTTTTAGGTTTCTACAGGGGTGATCGAGTTTGCGGAGAGGAGGTGGCGTAGTAGGGGAGGAGAGGGAGGAGAAGGTCAGTAGATTGTTGTCAGAGATGGAGACAGAGCGGGCATTCCAGAGTGCGCCTCGCAGGGAGATTGGGGGAGCAGGAGCTGGAAGGATGGGTCTAAGGTTGGTGAGGTTACGAGGGAGGATGATGGTGAGGTTACAAAGGTTGGTGGTGGGTTGTGGGGTGTAGGTGACTGTGGGAATGTGGGGGGGGGCGGGATTAGGGGAAATGTCGCCAGTGAGTAGGTGGAGCAGGGAGAGGGTTAGCACTTGAGAGCAGGAGAGTTTATGTGGTGGGCGTGCCTGTTTGGAGATGGAGGATTGAAAGTGAAGAAATAATTCGGAGAAATGGATGAGGTGGTTAGGTAGGATGGAGGGTGAGAGAAGAATTTTGTTGCTGGGTGATGGGATGAGCTGGGGTAGCAGGAAGTAGAGGAGGATGGGAGGGAGAGTGTAAAGGAGCGGAAACATTGTGGATGGTGGGTGGGGGCAGGGGTTACAGGGGTCGGACGCAGCAGGGGTCAGGTGCAGGGGGAAAAGAGAACTGTAGTGGTGGATGAGTGGTTAGTGGTGAAGAGCACTCCGGGGTGGGATGCCACCAAGGGATGAGCTACAGTCCAGGAGAGATGTGGCTGGGGACGAGATCGAGCAGTCCGGGACAAGATGGTGGAGGCGAGGACGAGGTGATGAAGCCAGTATGTGGAGGAATAGTAATCAGGAGGAGGTAAGATGTCTGGGGAGGATGGGTGGAGAGATGACTAGTTCCTTACTTGTTGGAGGGATTTAAGGAGTTAATATGAAATGAATTAGTAAGGGATGGTAGTGAATAGAAAAGAAACATAGTGGCGGCTTTCTATTCCTTTACCTTCCAGTCCATTTCTAGTCTATTTCTAAGTATTGTACTTAGAAAATGTACTTTGAAAGATTTAGTTTGAAAGATACATGGATCACACAAGTCTGGATCAGACTTGTGGTTCTGAATATATCTGCAGCTAAGATGAATCAGGTGTGGATGAGTGGGTATGAACTAACCACATACTCAGAGTTAAACAAAGGTAATAAATAGTAGGGAGGGGTTGGAGTAGCCACTCCAAGTCATGGAAGAGTGATCATGAGGAATGAGAAAAAGTAAAGACATGATAGGTAAGAAAATATAAACATATATAGATATTAAATGCCCAGCACACAGACAGTCAGAGTCCAGGAAAGCTGAGTAGACCACAATGCGTACCCAAGACAGAGTATATGCACAGCACACAGACTGTCAGAGTCCAGGATCTATGGCGCAATGGCGCTATTGTGAGGTAGAGTTTATCGTAATTGCTACCACTGTAAAGTGGTATGCCGCTGTTGGTCATATTTGGTGTTCCTGTTGATTGTCGAGGAGTGTAGAGACCTACAAACTATTTAGAGCATTTGACCACATCTCTAAATTTTTAGGTTGCAGTTGCTGAGATCAGTTAAGGTACCGTCACACACAGCAATCTCGCCTGGAGATCTGAAAGGCGATGTGTCGCCCCGGTGAAATCGAAGTTAAAGTGTCTCACAATTGCGGCGTGTGATTGGGCGATTTCGCGGCGATAAATCGCCCATCGGCCGTCGCCTAATTCCTGAACAGTGCTCAGTAATCAGGCGCAAGCGGCAAGGCGATATTTTCGTGTTTTGGCGTGTGACAGGGCGATAGTGATGGAAAGAGCACTTTCTGTGATTTCCCGTAGGCGTGCCTCAGCGTGCTGTAGTCTGCGCCTCGTCTGAGATGATTGGTGTGGGCTACTGTGTTCCCATTGTCTTTCAGTTGACACCGCGCCATATTTGAAGAGCTGTCCGTTCAGCACCACACACATCTTCAGTTGCACAACCGCCCGCAAGCTCAGCGCAATTACGCGCGCCATTGAATAGCGCAAGCTATGTTGTCCGCGTGTATTAATTTGCACTGTGTGGAGTGTAGTGCCACACATGACAGATCAGATGTTGGGCTATACATCGTAGATGGGTGCCATGGGCCACGCACTACAATCACCCTATGTGTGTGAATTTGGTGACGCTGCTGGGTACATTCTACTGCTCCCACTCCGCGGACATCTACCTTGTTAGCGCCCTGAGCAGGCTGACCAATCGTAACGGATCATTTCACATGCCTATCAACGAGCAAGGGAGACAACACAACCTGATCTACTGATCCAGAGAGGAAGAACCAACGACGACCAGCTATCATATGGGTCACTTGGCTTCCCAGTTTTCTGTACCTAGAACAAGCTGCTATCACAGCAATTTAGTGTGTAGGCTTTTCTCAGCTGCACTTTGTGTTCATGCCTAAATGGTTTTATATGGAACCATTTTGATCTACTGTTTCATCACGGCTTTAGTAGTTTATTACCATCTTCATGGTTTGACAGGCATGTCCCTCCATGTTGACTGTATACAGCTTAACAGCAATTGCTTGATTATTACCTTGATGTTATAAATATTCCATCTGGCTGCTTAGTTCTCTTTGTACCTGTCATTATCAGCATTTTAGGCTTACAAGGTTGGATTTTTCCCTTTTCTTAGGTTACGTTATATATAAGGTCCAATTTACCTGCCAACAAAGGTGGTTCATATAGGGATTTTTTTTCATAATCCCAGATTCATTGCTAATGATTAATTTGCCATGATTGGTTTATGTTTTGTGGTCTTCACCACTTTTTAATTGTTTTTTAAAAAAATTGTGTCCTATTTGTGCTTTTTGTTTAATAAAGGATTAATTTATTCACGTTCAATGAAGAGGGGACAAAAGTGGAGATTAGTGATGAGCGTGCATGCTCGCCACTACTCGGCACTCACACGAGTATCACTGTACTCGGGCTACTCGGCGAGCACCGAGTAATCTCGCGATACTTGTGCTGTGCTCGTGGTCGTCATCACTACATGTTGGCGCTCTTTTGAGAGCCAGCCCATGTGCAGGGATTGGCTGGCAGACCACTGCAATGCCACAGCTCTGTTAGTTGTGGCATTGCAGTGATTGGCCGGCCTGCACAGCGTGACCGAGCCTTTATAAGACCCGGCTGCGCTGTGCTCTGCACACAGGCATCCAGACAGTGAGTGAAGGGACAGTGTCTGCTGCTGCTTAGGGACAGATTTGCGGCCCTCATAGGTAGATCCGGAGCAGGGCTGCAAATTGCTGCTGAGCTGACCACAACAGTCCTTCTCAGGACTAATCTCGGAGGATATAGGCAGGGTGATCCAGATCTGAGCTTTTCTGTGACCATTACAGTCACCAGCCTGTTGTACTTACTAGCTTGATCCAGGTTAGGACATAGGGACTAAAATTATCATCTCCTGTGACCATTAGAGTCACCAGACTGGTGTACGTACTACCTTGATACAGGTTAGGGACTAAAATCCTCATCTCCTGTGACCATTAGAGTCACCAGACTGGTGTACGTACTACCTTGATACAGGTTAGGGACTAAAATCCTAATCTCTGTGACCATTAGAAGTCACCAGACTGGTGTACGTACTACCTTGATACAGGTTAGGGACTAAAATCCAATCTGTGACCATTAGATCACCAGACTGGTGTACGTACTACCTTGATACAGTTTAGGGACTAAAATCCAAATCTGTGACCATTAGAATCACCAGACTGGTGTACGTACTACTTGATACAGTTAGGACTAAAATCCAAATCTGTACCATTAGAATCACCAGACTGGTGTACGTACTACCTTGATACAGGTTAGGACTAAAATCCAATCTCTGTGACCATTGATCACCAGAGGTGACGTCTACCTTGATACAGGTTAGGGACTAAAATCCTAATCTCCTGTGATCTGCATCACCAGACTGGTGTACGTCATACCTTGATACAGGTTAGGACTAAAATCCTAATCTCCTGTGATCTGAACAGTACCAGACTGGTGTACGTCATACCTTGAACAGGTTAGGGACTAAAATCCTAATCTCCTGTGATCTGAACAGTACCAGACTTGTACGTCATACCTTGATACAGGTTAGGGATAAAATCCTAATCTGTGACATTGAATCACCAGACTGGTGTACGCACCTTGATACAGGTTAGGGACTAAAATCCTAATCTGTGACCATTAGAGTCACCAGACTGGTGTACTACACTTGATACAGGTTAGGGACTAAATCCTAATCTGTGACATTAGTCACCAACTGGTGTACGTACTACCTTGATACAGGTTAGGGACTAAAATCCTAATCTCCTGTGACATTAGAGTCACCAGACTGGTGTACTATACCTTGATACAGGTAGGGACTAAAATCCAACTCTGTGACTGAAATCACCAGACTGGTGTACGTCATACCTTGATACAGTTAGGGACTAAAATCCAATCTGTGACATTAGATCACCAGACTGTGTACGTCTACCTTGATACAGGTTAGGGACTAAAATCCAATCTGTGACCATTAGAATCACCAGACTGGTGTACGTACTACCTTGATACAGGTTAGGGACTAAAATCCTATCTCCTGTGACCATTGATCACCAGACTGGTGTACGTCTACCTTGATACAGGTTAGGGACTAAAATCCTAATCCTGTGATTAAAGTCACCAGACTGGTGTACGTCTACCTTGATACAGGTTAGGGACTAAAATCCAACTCTGTGACTTGATCACCAGACTGGTGTACGTATACCTTGATACAGGTTAGGGACTAAAATCCAATCTGTGACCATTAGAATCACCAGACTGGTGTAGTATACCTTGATACAGGTTAGGGACTAAAATCCAAATCTGTGACCATTAGATCACCAGATGGTGTACTATCCTTGATACAGGTTAGGCTAAATCCTAATCTCCTGTGACATTGATCACCAGACTGGTGTACGTCTACCTTGATACAGGTTAGGGCTAAAATCCTAATCTCCTGTGACCTTCATCACCAGACTGGTGTATCATACCTTGATACAGGTTAGGGACTAAAATCCTAATCTCCGTGATCTGAGCAGTCACCAGACTGGTGTACGTCATACCTTGATACAGGTTAGGGACTAAAATCCTAATCTGTGACCATTAGAGTCACCAGATGGTGTACGTACTACCTTGATACAGGTTAGGGACTAAATCCAAATCTTTGACCATTGAATCACTCAGACTGGTGTACGTACTACCATCTGATACAGGTTAGGGATAAAATCCAATCTGTGACCTAGAATCACCAGACTGGTGTACGTACTACTTGATACAGGTTAGGACTAAATCCAACTCTGTGACTGAGATCACCAGACTGGTGTAGTATACCTTGAACAGGTTAGGGACTAAAATCCTAATCCCGTGACCTGATCACCAGACTGGTGTATCATACCTTGATCAGGTTAGGATAAAATCTAATCTCCTGTGATCTGCAGTCACAGATGGTGTAGTCATACTTGATACAGGTTGGACTAAAATCCTAATCTCCTGTGATCTACAGTCACCAGACTGGTTACGTCATACCTTGATACAGGTTAGGGACTAAAATCCTATTCTGTGATCTAGAGTCACCAGACTGGTGTACTTATCCTTGATACAGGTTAGGGCTAAAATCTAATCTCTGACATTGATCACCAGACTGGTGTATCATACCTTGATACAGGTTAGGGACAAAATCCTAATCTGTGACCTAAATCACCAGACTGGTGTACTATACCTTATACAGGTTAGGGCTAAATCCTAATCTCCTGTGACCATGCATTCACCAGCTGAGCAGTCACCAACTGGTGTACGTCATACCTTGATACAGGTTAGGGACTAAAATCCTAATCTCCTGTGATCTGACAGTCACCAGACTGGTAAGTCATACCTTGATACAGGTTAGGGACTAAAATCCTAATCTCCTGTGATCTGAACAGTCACCAGACTGGTGTACGTCATACCTTGATACAGGTTAGGGACTAAATAATCCTAATCTGTGACACAGAGCTACCAGACTGGTGTACGTTACCTTGAAACAGGTTAGGGCCTAAATCCCATCTGTGACCATTGATCACCAGACTGTGTACGTCAATACCTTGATACAGGTTCACGGACTAGAATCCTATCCTTGATCTACAGTTACCAGAATGGGCTACTCATACCTTGATACGGTTAGGACTAAATCCTAATCTCCTGTGATCTGACATACCAAGACTCTGTACTGTATACCTTGATACAGGTTAGGGACTAAAATCCTAATCTGTGACCTAAAGTCCACCAGACTGGTGTACGTCATACCTTGATACAGGTTAGGCCTAAAATCCTAATCTCCTGTGACCATTGACATCACCAGACTGGTGTACGTATACCTTGATACAGGTTAGGGACTAAAATCCTAATCTCCTGTGACCATTGCATCACCAGACTGGTGTACTACTACCTTGATACAGTTATGCCTAAACATCCCAACTCTGTGACCATGATTACAGGTAGTGGATAAAATCCTACCTTGATATAGGTTACGGACTAATCTAATACCTTGTACAGTGCTACCTAAATTTAACTCTACCTTGATACGGTTAGGGACTAAAACCTATTCCTGTATCTGAGCAGTCACCAGCGGACGTACGCATACCTTGATACAGGTTAGGGACTAAAATCCTAATCTGTGATCTTACAGTCACCAGACGGTTACTAAACCTTGATACAGGTTAGGACTAAAATCCTAATCTGTGACCATCTAAGTTACACAGAGGTGTAACTAAAACCTATACGTTAGGCTAAAATCCTAACTCTGTGACTATCCTATACAGGTTGGATAAATCATCCTGATCAGTTAGGCTAAAATCTACCATGTGATCCTTGTACAGTTAACCAGAAACTGTGTACGTCAATACCTTGACGTGGACTAAAACCAATCCTTGACTAGTAGACCAAATGCTAACTCCTTACTCTGATACAGACTGGGCTAAATACCTTGATACAGTTTACATACATCACAACTGGTGATCTAACTACAGAGTTGTACTAATACTCTTGATCTTGAGCATAACCAACTTGCTGTATCAACCTGATACAGTATAGGACTAAAATCCTAATCTTGAACGTTAAATCACTAAAATCGTACGTCATACCTTGATACAGGTTACTAAACTGTTGACTAATATCCAACTGGTGACTAAACCTTGATCATGTTGACTAAATCCTAATCCTGTGACTAACACCAACTGTGTGACTAAATCCTACCTGTTAGTCACCGACGGTAGTAACTATCTTGACTAAATCCAACTGGTTGTACCGATGTCTCTATCATGGCAATTACTGTACATTATACTATGTTAACAAAGTTGCACCTATCGTGACTACCAACTGTGATAACAACGGTGACAACCTACATTGACAACACTTATCCCTGTACGTACTAATCTAATCCTTGATGCATCCGACTGTCGTCATACCTGATACAGTTAGGGACAAAATCTAATCCTGTTACAGTCCCGGGTACGTATACCTTGATACAGTTAGGGACTAAATCTAATCTGTGACAGTCAACTGGTGTAATCCTAACTTACTAAACCAATTATTGTACACTATTCTACCTTAGTTAGCTAACTATCCTTGACTTAGCAATGTATCTCCTTGTAGCTAACTTGCATGATACAAGGGTCCATCTTGATACAGTAGATCATCCTGATTAGGCAACATTGTACCTTGATACGACTTCCTACTGTACATTAGCAACTTTCTAGGGTACATTATGATAATTTCCTACATGATATCATGTGTGAACAATTCTACACGTGGTATCACTGTAACGTGTTAGTATGACTAAACAATCTATCTCGCTGTTCTTAAGTTAGGACTACTTGATACAGGTTAGGGACATAAAATCCTAATCTCTGTGACCATTGAATCACCAGACTGGTGTACGTATACCTTGATACAGGTTAGGGACTAAAATCCTATCTCCTGTGACATTGCATCACCAGACTGGTGTACGTCATACCTTGATACAGGTTAGGGACTAAAATCCTAATCTCTGTGATCATGACAGTCACCAGACTGGTGTACGTATACCTTGATACAGGTTAGGGACTAAAATCCTAATCTCTGTGAAATTGACAGTCACCAGACTGGTGTACGTCATACCTTGATACAGGTTAGGGACTAAAATCCTAATCTCCTGTGATCTGAACAGTCACCAGACTGGTGTATGTCATACCTTGATACAGGTTAGGGACTAAAATCCTAATCTCCTGTGATCCTTACAGTCACAGACTGGTGTACGTCATACCTTGATACAGGTTAGGGACTAAAATCCTAATTCCTGTGACCATAGAGTCACCAGACTGGTGTACTTATACCTTGATACAGGTTAGGGCTAAAATCCTAATCTCCTGTGACCATTGCATCACCAGACTGGTGTACGTCATACCTTGATACAGGTTAGGGACTAAAATCCTAATCTCCTGTGATCTGAACAGTCACCAGACTGGTGTACGTCATACCTTGATACAGGTTAGGACTAAAATCCTAATCTCCTGTGATCTGAGCAGTCACCAGACTGGTGTACGTCATACCTTGATACAGGTTAGGGACTAAAATCCTAATCTCTGTGATCAGTAGAGTCACCAGACTGGTGTACTTAATACCTTGATACAGGTTAGGGACTAAAATCCTAATCTCCTGTGACCATTAGAGTCACCAGACTGGTGTACGTATACCTTGATACAGGTTAGGGACTAAAATCCTAATTCCTGTGACCATTGATTTACCAGACTGGTGTACGTCATACCTTGATACAGGTTAGGGACTAAAATCCTAATCTCCTGTGACCATGAGCAGTCACCAGACTGGTGTACGTCATACCTTGATACAGGTTAGGGACTAAAATCCTAATCTCGTGATCTGAGCAGTCACCAGACTGGTGTACGTCATACCTTGATACAGTTAGGGACTAAAATCCTAATCTTGTGACATAGCAGTCACCAGACTGGGTTACGTATACTTGATACAGGTTAGGGACTAAAATCCAAATCTGTGACCATTAGATCACCAGACTGGTGTACGTATACCTTGATACAGGTTAGGGACTAAAATCCTAATCTCCTGTGACCATTGATTCACCAGACTGGTGTACGTATACCTTGATACAGGTTAGGGACTAAAATCCTAATCTCCTGTGACCATATGCAGTCACCAGACTGGTGTACGTCATACCTTGATACAGGTTAGGGACTAAAATCCTAATCTCCTGTGGGGGGGGGGGGGGGGGGGGGGGGGGGGGGGGGGGGGGGGGGGGGGGGGGGGGGGGGGGGGGGGGGGGGCCCCCCCCCCCCCCCCCCCCCCCCCCCCCCCCCCCCCCCCCCCCCCCCCCCCCCCCCCCCCCCCCCCCCCCCCCCCCGGTGTACGTCATACCTTGATACAGGTTAGGGACTAAAATCCTAATCTCCTGTGATCTGACAGTCACCAGACTGGTGTACGTACTACCTTGATACAGGTTAGGGACTAAAATCCTAATCTCTGTGATCTGAACAGTCACCAGACTGGTGTACAGTCATACCTTGATACAGTTAGGGACTAAAATCCTAATCTCCTGTGATCTGAACAGTCACCAGACTGGTGTACGTCATACCTTGATACAGGTTAGGGACTAAAATCCTAATTCCTGTGATTGACGTCCCGATTTGGGTCGCTACCTTGAAAAGGGTTTGGGGGGCAAAAACCCTTTTTCTTGTGATTAGCAGTCCCCCGAGGGTTTGCTTTAAATACCTGATAAGGTTAGGGCTAAAATCCAATCCCTGTATTAACATCCCCAAAAATGGGGGGACGAAAACCCCGATAAGGTTAGGCTAAAACCCCAATCTCCTGTGTTCGGGAACATTTCCCAGACGGGGTTGTCGTCTACCTTGAACGGGTTTGGGGAACAAAAATCCTAATCGGGGGCCCTTTTGGAGTCCCCAAAGACTGTGAAATTTAATCTTGATACGGGTTGGGGCAAAAAATCCAAATCTCCGTGAATTACATCACCGGGGACTGGTTTTACTTCTCCCTTAAATACATTGGGGGAAAAAATAAAACCCCCTTGCCCAAACATTTCACCAAGGTGTCGTTATACCAAACCCAAAGGGTTGGGGAAAAAAATTAAATTTTAAAACCCCGGGACCGGTGAAGCCAATTTGAACCCAGGGGGGCCTTAAAATCCTTTAATTTTGGGGGCCCTGCATCCCCCCCAAAAAAGTGAAAAATTTTTCCCCTTTAAAATAAAAAATTTAGGGCCCTAAAACCTTTTTCCGGGGTAATTGAGCGGCCCCCAATTTCCCCCGTCCCCCCCCTTTTTAAACCCCCGGGGGAAAAGGGACTTTAAAACCCCAATTTGGGGGAAAAATTGGAAGTCCAAAAGGTGAAACCCATTTGGGGGGGGTACAGGTTAAACAAAATTTTAAATTTTATTGCCCCATTTGGGGGTTGGTGTAAACGGGGCCCAATAACCCTTTTTTCTTTTTGACCAAAACCCTTCAGCTTTTGTTTACGCGGGTTTTTCCATTTACCAAAACCCGGGTCGAAACACCTTGAAAAAACCCGGGAGGGGGCCAATTAAAACCAAATTTCTCCTGTTTGGAAACCCAATTTGAAAAAAGGGGTCTACCAGAATTTTTTTGGGTTTTCCAAACCCTTTCGGGGTTTGGAAAACCCTTTTAAATTTTCCTTGTGGCCCATCCCCCGACCCTCCCCTTGGTCGTAGGGGCAAAAAAAAAAATTTCCCCCCCTCTTTTTACCCATTGGGCCCCCCCGGCCTTTGGTTTTCCCCAACTACCTTGGGGGGGTTTTTGGGGGAAAAAAGGGGATTCCTAATTCCTTCTAAAATGCCTTTTTGGGGATTCCCCCCGGGAAATGGGGTAATTTTCCTTTTTGGGGGGGTTTAAAAAGGGCCAAAAAAAATTTTTTCCCGTGTTTAAAAACCCCGTAAAACCGACCAGGATTTTTTTAAAGGGTTGGGAAATTAAAATCCCTTTCCAAAACCAAAAAAAATTCCCCCGAAAAGGGTTCCTCCCTCCCTTTTTACTTTTTTGGCCACCAACAAAATCTTTTTGGGGGTTCCAATTAAGTTCCAAGTTTTTTTCTGTCTTACCCCCTCCCCCGGGGGTTTGGCCTTTCCACTAATTTTGGTGAGGCTGTGTGTTTTCACCCACACCCCCTACTGTTTCTTGCTCCAAATCATCCCCGCTGGCCTGCAATGCCCTCCCTTTGTTTTTCGCGAGACCAAATTTTTGAAAGGGGAGTAGTGGGGATGGTGACGAAAAAATGGGTCATCGCCGTCACCTCTTGGTGGAGTCCTCAAAGGGTTTTGGGGGGGACCGGTACATAGGTCCCCCACATCCATCTCCACTTCAGGTGTTATGAGTGGAGTTTGACCCCTTTCCCGAGGCTTAGGTGATGGAAGGGAGTCCCCAAAAATGCCCTCTTTGCTCACATATCCTGAAACCCAAAATGGCAGAGTTGAATTTTCCCAAGCGTGGGGAAATCACACACCAGTCTGTGGGCCGGGAAGACGCAAACGGCCCCTGAAAGCCGGCAAGGCCGGGCTGAAGCAGCAGGTGACTTGCGAAAATGTGCAGAAAACGGCGAAATTTTTAAACCGCTGTTCAGGAAAAGCTCTGGGTATGACCCTTTTGAAAACCCCTGAATACCAGGTTGAGCACATGGCCCACGCATGGGGAACCCTGGTTTATCTGGCCTCGCCTAAAGCTGCCACCAGGTTCCGGACATTGTCACACACGACCCTTTTCCCGGCTTTAGGTTTTAGAGGGATGAGCCAGTGATCTGCCTGCTGTTTCAGAGCTGTCCACCCTCTTTTGCATTGTGGGGTTTTTAACCCATGCAGACTAGTTTTTAGGACAGCCTGTTGCCGCTTCGCGGAGGCAGTGTGAGTGCTTCCAGCTTGGGGGCTGGTGTGGGGGGGTACAGTGGAAAGGGAAAGATGAGGAGGAGGATGAAGAGATGACATTCCCGGAGCGTAGAGTGTCGGTAAACCGTGACAGAGGTAGGGGGGTGCCCATCCCTTTCTGTGGGAAGGACGGGGTTTTCCCTCCCTTTGCTCAGACGTGGGCCCAGCCTCCCCAATATTAACCCCGTGTTTTGTCAAGGAGTGTAGCCGCCCTTGCCCCCAAACTTTCTCCCCGTGTCTGTGGTTTGGTGGACTTTTTACTGAAACAGCGTTGTTTAGGGCAAAGTGTGATGCTGTTGGACACGTGGTTATGCAATTTCGGGGCCGGAAAAACTGGAGAAATAGTGGCGGCCCGGGGAACCCAAATAACGTGGGACAGCCCGCCGCCATCAGGTCGCGGGGAAAACTTCCGTCTCCACCAGCCGGAAAAGGCAACATTTTTACCGCTATGAGTCGCGAAATGTGATAATTCAGGACTGTGGCATGTGGGGCGTTGGCAGCGTATTTGCGCCTGCGTTCAAAGGTTTGCTGAATGGATAATTGAACGCTGCGCTGGGACAAGGACGTGCTTGATGGTGGGGTTATTTGTGGGTGGGCAACTTCAGGTGCAGGGCCGGAGGCTTGTTCGCGGCCAGCATGTACAGGGGATTGGCTCGCACGCACAACACGCGAAGATGTAGCAGTGACATCAGCAAGCACCGCTCCTCGACTCTGTTGTACTTCCCACAAAGTCGGGTGCTTGGCTGACATGTGCCTCATCATGCTGGTGGTGGTCAGGCTGCTAGTTTTCGTACCCCTGCTGATACTGGCATGGCTGGTGTTGTAAATGGCCTTTTTAGAGTCATCTGGAGCCAACTTAAAAAACTGCCAGACTCGGGAACACCTAACATTTGCACAGGCACCTTGTGTCGTGTTGTTTCGGGGAACGGTTTGCCTGCCTTCTGCCTGCGGACCCGACCCTGCTTCGTACTGCCTGTTGGGATGCTAAGCCTCCCTCCCCCTGTGCACTGCTGTCCTCGCTCTGCATATCCTCCTGCCAGGTTGGGTCAGCTACTGGATCATCCACCACGTCGTCTTCCTCTTCCTTGGCTAATCGCTGGACTGCTCCTCCTTCTCCTCATGTGCCACCATGATGACCGTTACAATAGTTAGGCTGTTGTTTCAGGTATACACCCAGTGGTAAATTTTTACGCCCATTCTTTTTGAATGGCCATTACAACGACAGGATACCCGCTCCTTTTCAATGGGAAAAATGTTTTGAGGCCCTCATGCACGTCTCTATCCGGGGACAATGTGGAGCCTCCCAATTTTTGGCTGCCCTGACCAAAGGGCTATACTACAATACACCCACTTGAGGGTTACAGGCCCTACTACATGTCTGTATGCATGGGTCATTGTTGAACCTCCCAATTTTTGGCTGCCCTGGCCAAAGGGCTATACTACAATACACCCACTTGAGGGTTACAGGCCCTACTACATGTCTGTATGCATGGGTCATTGTTGAACCTCCCAATTTTTGGCTGCCCTGGCCAAAGGGCTATACTACAATACACCCACTTGAGGGTTACAGGCCCTACTACATGTCTGTATGCATGGGTCATTGTTGAACCTCCCAATTTTTGGCTGCCCTGGCCAAAGGGCTATACTACAATACACCCACTTGAGGGTTACAGGCCCTACTACATGTCTGTATGCATGGGTCATTGTTGAACCTCCCAATTTTTGGCTGCCCTGGCCAAAGGGCTATACTACAATACACCCACTTGAGGGTTACAGGCCCTACTACATGTCTGTATGCATGGGTCATTGTTGAACCTCCCAATTTTTGGCTGCCCTGGCCAAAGGGCTATACTACAATACACCCACTTGAGGATTACAGGCCCTACTACATGTCTGTATGCATGGGTCATTGTTGAACCTCCCAATTTTTGGCTGCCCTGGCCAAAGGGCAATACTACAATACACCCACTTGAGGTTTACAGGCCCTCATGCACGTCTCTATCCAGGGGCATTGGTGAACCTCCAAATTTTGGACTGCCCTGGCAAAGGAAAATACTACAATAGACCCAGTTCCTCAAAATGGGCACATTCTTTCAAGACAGGGCTTCATGTACGTCTCTTCTCAGGGACATCGGAGTGCCGCGCAATGTTTTCACGTAAAATGTTTCATGTAATCACAAAAAGTAACATACACCAGCTGTATCTCACTATTGGGTATGTGCCCTTAACATTTCCACCCTAAATATTAATCTTGGTATCATTTTGGAAGGTTTTCTGGTGACTCCGTAAAATTGGCGTGAAACTCGGATAAGATTGTTCACAGCTGTGACTTTTGAGTGACAAATGCTTCCAGGGGTCTTCCCCATGGTGTTGCCATGTCATTTCCGCACTCTTCTGAGACTTTTGTGACATTTTTAGGGTTTTTCCATGCTGCTGGCAGTCATTTCATAAAAATACTCGTGTCTCCCATAGGATAACATTGGGCTCGGTACTCGGGCCGAGTACACGAGTATCTCGGGATGCTCGGCCCGAGCTTCGAGCACCCGAGCATTTTAGTACTCGCTCATCACTAGTGGAGATGTTTCCTTCCAAAGTGGCAAGGTCCTTAGCGTGTATCAGATCAATGTTGATCATTATGATAGTGTCTCTAGTGTGATCAGATCCCAGGCACGTACATTTGCTGTATGTCATAAAATTTCAGGTCTCTTCTTATGTTGTTGAGTCATTGAGAATAGTGGCGAAAGGTGAAGGTGTCATTGGCGGGTGACCTCTGTCATTCATGCGGCATGTAAACCCAAGTATAACTAATGTTTGGTGGGTTTGCCAACTTGATGGTGTCCTGCTCAGGCAGGGTCTTTCTAGTCAGAGTCATCTCTGGAGTTTGAGACACCGGTGTCCGTCATTGAATTCTGCTGGAAAAGATCAAAGTTTTTTAATGTGTTATGCATATATTATAGAGGGACTCACATCTCATTCTCTAAGGAAGCCTGTACAGTCATGGCCAAAAGTTTTGAGAATGATACAAATATTAACTTTTACAAAGTCTCTTGCTTCAGTTTTTCTAATGGCAATTTGCATATACTCCAGAATGTCATAAAGAGTGATCAGCTTAACAGCAATTACTTGCTAAGTCAATATTTGCCTAGAAAATTAACTTTAACCCCCAAAACACATTTCAACAACATTGCAGTCCTGCCTTAAAAGGAGCAGCTAACATCGTTTTAGTGATTGTTCCATTAACACAGGTGTGGGTGTTGATGAGGACAGGGCTGGCGAACAATCAGTCATGATTAAGTAAGAATGACACCACTGGACACTTTAAAAGGAGGCTGGTGCTTGGTATCATTGTTTCTTTCAGTTAACCATGGTTATCTCTAAAGAAACACGTGCAGCCATCATTGCACTGCACAAAAATGGCCTAACAGGGAAGAGTATCGCAGCTACAAAGATTGCACCTCAGTCAACAATCTATCACATTATCAAGAACTTCAAGGAGAGAGCTTTCATTGTTGTCAAAAAGGCTCCAGGGCGCCCAAGAAAGACCAGCAAGCGCCAGGACCGTATCTTAAAACTGTTTCAGCTGCGGTATTGGACTACCAGCAGTGCCGAGCTTGCTCAGGAATGGCAGCAGGCTGGTGTGAGTGCTTCTGCACGCACTGTGAGACGGAGACTCTTTGAGCAAGGCCTGGTTTCAAGGAGGGCAGCAAAGAAGCCACTTCTCTCCAGAAAAATTAATAGGGACCGACTGATATTCTGCAAAAGGTACAGGGAGTGGACTGCTGAGGACTGGGGTAAAGTCATTTTCTCTGATGAATCCCCTTTTCGATTGTTTGGGACATCTGGAAAACAGCTTATTCGAAGAAGAGGTGAGTGCTACCACCAGTCTTGTCTCATGCCAACTGTAAAGCATCCTGAAACCATTCATGTGTGGGGTTGCTTCTCAGCCAAGGGAATCGGCTCACTCACAGTCTTGCCTTAAAACACAGCCATGAATAAAGGATGGTATTAGAATGTCCTCCAAGAGCAACTTCTCCCAACCGTCCAAGAGCAGTTTGGCGCCCAACAATGCCTTTTCCAGCATGATGGAGCACCTTGCCATAAAGCAAAGGTGATAACTAAATGGCTCAAGGAAGAAAACATAGAGATTTTGGGTCCATGGCCTGGAAACTCCCCAGATCTTAATCCCATTGAGAACTTGTGGTCAATCATCAAGAGACGGGTGGACAAACAAAAAACAACAAATTCTGCAAGCATTGAAGAATGGACTGCTATCAGTCAGGATTTGCTCCAGAAGTTGATTGAGAGCATGCCAGGGAGAATTGCAGAGGTCCTGAAGAAGAAGGGTCAAGACTGCAAATATTGACTTGCTGCATTAACTCATTCTAACTGTCAATATAACCTTTTGGTACTCATAATATGATTGCAATTATATTTCTGTATGTGATATAAACATCAGACAAACACAAATAAAGCCAGAGGGCAGCAGATCATGTGAAAATATAATTTTGGTGTCACTCTCAAAACTTTTGGCCATGACTGTAAAATTGAGTTGTTTGTTCAGACCATACGGTTTAATGGTATTTAGTTAGAAAAATCCTTCTGGATTCACGTCGTAATAACTTTTTTCTGAAAAAAATGTAACGGCCTTTACCTTTGATCCTTTCCAGGCCCATCACGCGTAGTAGGTTACTTCTGCTATGGTGATGGTCCAAGAAATGTGCAGCCACTGGGGTGATGTTGAAACCTTTTTCACTTTTTCCTACATAGACCTTATTGCAAGGGCAGGTTAGAGCATAGATAATGTTATGTGTTTTGCAGTTAACAAAGTTCCTCAAGGGATGTTGTTTGTTGTTGGTTGGATTGTGGAAAAAATCCCGGGTCGGTGGCATGAGGGGACAAATATTGCATTCACCGCACAGTATTGAGCCTTTGAATCGCACGCCCCGGTTGAGTCTCACTGTGTGTCTTCTACAATGGTTTCTAACCAGAAACTAACCCCAAATTGGGTGCCCTCCTAGCTGTCAGAGCAGGTCGTGTACCCACCATTCATGCAATGCTCGTTTTCATAGTGAGAACCCCCCAGTGCGTCCCCACAATATTTCTGACTTTAGACCCCTGATCATTGTAGTCCGTGATGAATCTGAGTTGGTCGTCGTTGGTTCTTCCTCTCTGGATCAGTAGATCAGGTTGTGTTGTCTCCCTTGCTCGTTGATAGGCATGTGAAATGATCCTTTTGGGGTATACACGTTCCCTGAAACGGATCATAAAATAATTGGCTTGTTGTGACGACCGTCCACTGCAAAGGCTGAGCAGTTGGTAAGGGAGCACCCCGAGGACTCCGAGACCCTTTACCCCTATACAGGGATCTGGAATTACAGCAGAGCCCAGAAGGTATCCACCTATAGGTGAGCAGCAGACCGGAGCAAGGGGGTCGCCAGGAGGGACAAGACTAAGAGGTCAGGGAGTTGACAAAATCAGGATTCAAAAGCGTAGTCAGAAGGCCGCATCAAAAACCAGGAGGGCAGTAAAGGTACAAAATCATCAGGCGGTAGAAAGGTCAAAAAACAAGGCCAACGTCAGAAGAAATATAACAGAGCATAAACTAGATCACTGGGAAAACAAGACTAAATCTGGTGGCTTGCAGGACAGGCCCAGGGTATTTGAAGGGTGCGGTTCTATCTCATAGGTCAGAGCTCACAACCTGATGACCTCATCCGGACCGGCCCTACAACCAGGCTAGATGGTGATGCATGACTGGTACCAACCACCATACTTCTGACAGAAGAACAAAGCCAGCGCCCTTCAGATGTCTCTGCAGGGACCTCTCTCCTGTCACCAGCATCACACACAGGAAGAACACGGCGATGCCCAGTGACAGGGATAGGAACCAAAGGAGCAGGTCCCGATGATGACATGGCCCCCCTAACAGCGGCACCTCTAGCCTAAGGAATCCGGTGCCGCCTAGTGGATGGGGCAGGGAGAACAGTCATCGAGTCTGACGGTGACGTGACACTTGTTTCTTGAAGTCGTCATTGTTAGTACAGTTTCTATGTAAACGGAGAACTGACCTGTTGAGACACCTCATTTCCTATGCAATGGATGGAAGCTTGTGTACTCCAATAAGCTTTTGGTGGCCGTCGGTTTTCGAAATAGGTCTGTCACGATCTCGTCCTCCTATTTTCTGATTGTAGTGTCCAGGAAGGTTGCAGTCAACTGAGATATAGAACATAGTAACATAGTAACATAGTTTTTAAGGTTGAAGGAAGACTTTAAGTCCATCTAGTTCAACCCATAGCCTAACATGTTGATCCAGAGGAAGGCACAAAAAACCCATGTGGCAACACTAAGCTCCACATTGGGGAAAAAAATTCCTTCCTGACTCCTGATATGGCAATCAGACTAGTTCCCTGGATCAATGCCCTATCAAAGAATCTAGTATATATAACTGGTAATATTATAATTTTCAAGAAAGGCATCCAGGCCCTTCTTAAATGTTAGTAGTGACTCACTCATTACAACATCATGTGGCAGAGAGTTCCATAGTCTCACTGCTCTTACAGTAAAGAATCAGCGTCTGTGATTATGATTAAACCTTCTTTCCTCCACACGTAGAGGATGCCCCCTTGTCCCAGTCTCAGGCCTAACAGTAAAGAGATCATTAGAAAGTTCTCTGTACTGTCCCCTCATATATTTATACATTATTATAAGATCACCCCTAAGCCTTCGTTTTTCCAAGCTAAATAACCCCAAGTTGAATAACCTGACTTGGTATTGCAGACCCCTTAGTCCTCTAATGACTTTTGTCGCTCTTCTCTGGACCCGCATTAGTTCAGCTATGACTTTCTTATACACCGGAGACCAGAATTGTACACAGTATTCTAAGTGTGGTCGCAGTAGTGACTTGTATAGAGGTAAAATTATGTTCTCCTCATGAGCATCTATGCCTCTTTTAATGCATCCCATTATGTTATTTGCCTTTGCAGCAGCTGCCTGACACTGGCCACTAAATGTGAGTTTGTCATCTACCCATACACCCAGGTCTTTTTCAGTGACAGTTTTGCCCAGTGTTTTACAATTAAGCACATAATTATACCTTTTGTTTCCTCTGCCCAAGTGCATGACTTTACATTTATCCCCATTAAAGCTCATTTGCCATTTAGGAGCCCAAGCTTCTAGTTTACATAAATCCTCCTGTAATATAAAATTGTCCTCCACTGTATTGATTACCCTGCAGAGTTTAGTGTCATCTGCAAATATTGAGATTCTACTCTGTATGCCCCCTACAAGGTCATTAATAAATATATTAAATAGAAGCGGGCGCAACACTGACCCCTGTGGTACCCCACTGTTAACTGTGACCCATTCTGAGAGTGTTCCATTAATAACCACCCTTTGTTTCCTATCACTAAGCCAGTTCTTAACCCACTTACACATATTTTCCCCTATCCCCATTGCCCTCATTTTATGTATCAACCTTTTGTGTGGCACCGTATCAAAAGCTTTTGAAAAGTCCATATACACCACATCCACTACATTTCTTTGGTCCAGTCCAGAACTTACTTCTTCATAGAAGCTTATCAGATTAGTTTGACAGGAACGGTCCCTCGTAAAACCATGTTGATAATGGGTCATGAGGTTATTTTTCTTCTTATTTTTCTTCAGATACTCCAGTATAGCATCTCTTGGAAAACCCTCTAGGATTTTACCCACAGTAGAGGTTAAGCTTACTGGCCTATAATTTCCAAGTTCAGTTTTTGTCCCCTTTTTGAATATTGGCACCACATTTGCTATACGCCAGTCCTGTGGTACAGACCCTGTTATTATGGAATCTTTAAATATTAAAAATAATGATCTATCTATGACAGTACTTAATTCCTGCAGCACTTTGGGGTGTATCCCATCCGGGCCCGGAGATTTGTCAATTTTAGTGATTTTTAGATGATGCCGTACTTCCTCTTGGGTTAAGCAGGTGACATTTGAGAATTTTTGTTATCACTGATCATATTGTCTGTCATGGGATTTTCTTGTGTAAATACTGTTGAAAAAAAGTAATTTAGCATATTGGCTTTTTCCTCATCCTCATCCACCATTTCACCCAGACTATTTTTAGTCTTCAATAAGTTTTTATTATATAGATGAAAGAGAACAATCCAATAAGACATTACATACAATCACAAATATTAGTCAGTGATAACAAACATGTTCAGGGAACAGTAACAGGGGGTGGGGGGGTGGGAGGGGAAGTATAAATTTAAGGGAAGGGAGGGGGGGGTTGGGGTTGAGGAGAGAGTGGGAGAGGGATGGATACCTCAAGTTGCCGCCAGATAGAAGCTACATGTTGATCAAATGCAAGACTCGGAATCTCGAATCTTGTTAAGTGTGTTAGAGGGTTCGAAACCTTGTCAAACCCAGACCCTAAGTGTTCAGACCATCCAGCTGTGAGTATACATGCGTCTGTATTGATTGAGTCTTTAGTTCACTGCAGACCTTATCACCTGAGAGAATAGTTTTTCAGTGAGGTCTGTCTCTACTCTCCATTAGTGAGGGAGAGAAACAAAGGGGAACAGGAGGGGAGGGGGGGAGGGGAATGTTTAGAGATTGGTTGTGGGAGGAGAGTAAGCAGGGAGGGAGCGGGAGGAGGGTAGGGAAAATGAGGGGGGGGGAGGGAAGAAAGAGCTATAGAGGCAAAATTATGAGTATATAAGTCAGAGGAGGGATAGGACATAAATAAAAGGAAAAAGGAAATATCATTAGGAAGCAGAAGAAGAAGAAAAAAATAGAAATTAGAAAATTAGAAAATTGGAAATAGAAAATAGGAACCATTGCTCAGCCCTAGTGATCAAGGAGGCGGCCCCACAGCTGCCGGGTGAGCCGCCCACATGTCCCAAGCCTCAGCTATGTACCGACGTCTCGGCGCGTCCAAGGCAAGATGGAATTCGTGACAGAATATTGAGTTTAGTTTTTTGGTGAGATCCCCCATGGATGGAGGGGCCGAATTTTTCCAGGCAGCTGCCACACACAATCTGACTGCAATTAAGATGTATGAAGTCACGTGACAGAGGATCGGAGGGAGGGACTCTGCACCTATATGCAATACCGCAAGTTGTGGGGACAGGGGGATATATGTATCTGTGACCGTACCCGCCAGGCCAGCCACCAGTGTCCAGAATTGAGAAATCTTAGGGCACGTCCACCACATATGGACTAGGTCTCCCTTCTGCCCACACTGTCTCCAGCACAGGGTTGAAACACCCGTGCCAAATTTAGCCAGCCTGGCAGGAGGGGTGTACCATCTGAGATGTACCTTCTTGAGGGATTCCAGGTGGTTGATGCATCTCGTGGCTTGAGTAACGCTTCTGACTGCACCATCCCAATCGTCTGCGTCAGCAGAGAAGTTCAGTCTCTCTCCCAAGTCACCATATAAGGCAACTTAATGGGAGAGTTCTGGGTTATTATACCTTCGTATATATTAGATAGTCCCTTAGGAGCAGTTCCTTCAGCAAAGATGTGCCGTTGGAATGGGGAGGGAATGGGTTGCTTCAAGTCATGTGAACAGTCTGAAGATTCAAGAAAGTGACGTACCTGGGAGTACTGTAAGAAAGTGTTTTGTAATTCCCGTCTCTCTCCACTAAAATTCTGAAAAGTGAGTAATTTGCCATCTTTTATCAGGTCTCCCAAAGTGACAATACCCAGATCCTGCCAAGGTGAAAGATTCAAAGATGGGATGTGCACCCGAAGATCCTCCAGCGGGAGTTTCTCTGGAGGCAATTTAATCCAGAATGCAGGGATTTTTCCCCACAATGATTGTAACGTCCGGACCGTGGTCAGTGGGTGTACCACTCTGACCGGTCCTAATGCAGCTCCAGCTAGAAGCCTATCGGGCGAGACCCCTATTGATATCTCCGTTTCCAACTGCACCCAACTTAATGACGAATGACGTCTCCACAGTTCTCTAGACGCCTCAAGAAGTGTTGCTCTGTGATAGGCACATATGTCGGGGACTCCCATACCTCCCCCCTTCAGTTTCCGGTACATTGTCCGTCTCTGTACCCTCGGTCTGCCCGTCGCCCAAATGAAGTTGTTGATCTGTCGCTGTAATTGGGAGAGAAGTTTGCCCGGGTAGTTCATCGGGACACATCGAAAAAGGTATAAAGGTTTAGGCAACCAGAGCATCCTAAAAGCCTGGATCCTCGCCATCCAGGACAAAGGAGGGAGAGAGCCGGAGTCAAGAGACCCTCGTAAAGTACTCATTAGTTTGAGAATGTTTACACGTGCCACTTGTTGGGTTGCGCATAGCGTAATTCCCAAGTAGGGTATGCCGTCCGGCGCCCATGTAAAGGTGAATTGTGATGAATGGTTCTTCAGCTCCTTCTCTGCTAAGTTAATTGGGAAAGCCATAGACTTTCCCATGTTCAATTTGTAGTAAGATATTTCTGAAAATGCATTCAGTTCCTGGATTATAGCTGGGATAGAATTGGCGGGATCAGTGCATGAAACAATGACGTCATCAGCATATAGCCCAATGACGTGATGTTTTGTGCCAACGTGGATACCTGAAATCTGTACGTTGGATCTAATCGAGGCGGCAAGTGGCTCCATTACAAGAGCAAAAATCAGGGGAGACAGAGGACAACCCTACCTCGTCCCGTTGGTAATGCCAATGTGACGTGATAGAAAACCCGACGTGGAGACCCGAGCACCCGGGTTGGAGTAGAGGCTTAACACAGCCGACAGGAATGGTCCAGAAAATCCGAACCTCCTGAGGACCTCCCGTAGGTATCCCCAGTGCACCCTGTCAAACGCCTTCTCAGCGTCTAGTGACAGGAATACACTGGGGGTTCCCCTTCCCTCCACTATCTCGATCAGATCCAACATACGCCTGGTACCGTCTCTGGCTTGTCGTCCCGCCACGAAGCCCACCTGATCCGAGTCCACCAATAGTGGAATCACCCGCACTAGGCGAGAGGCTAACAATCTAGCAAAAATCTTCACATCCGTATTGAATAACGAGATGGGACGATAGATGCCTGGCATGTCGGGGGTCTTCCCCGGTTTCTGAATAGTGGTAATCTTGGCTTCTAGTGCCTCAGCCGGGAGAGTCCCCTCAGCCCGCCAAAATTGGAAGAGCCGGAGAAGATAAGGCGCTAAGCGGCAGGAGAACACCCTGTAAAACTCGTTGGCAAAGCCATCCGGTCCCGAGGCGGAGTTCGATTTGAGTGTCTTAAGAATTGTCGTAACCTCCGAGAGCGTGAAGGGTTGATTTAGCTCCGTCATCATGTCAGGTGGGATGGTTGGGAGGTCAATCCGTGCGAGGTAGTCCTGGATCAGGAGCAGAGAAGGTTGTGGAGTCTGGGGGTCGTCAGCTAAATTGTAAAGTTTGAAGTAAAAATCTGCCATTACTTCTGCTCTCCCATTCGGGTCCCTAACTTGTTTACCTTCAGACGTAGTCATAGAAGTCACCATTGACTGAATCACCCGTTTCTTAAGTCTCCTGGCAAGGAGTTTACCTGCTCTGTCACCTGCTGCATAGTACTGTGTGTTGAGTTTTCTTAAGCTTAATTCGTGCTGAAAAAGCAGCTGGGCTCTGAGTTTCGTGCGTAAATCCAGGATCTGGGAAGCCAGTAGGGGAGTTGGATTAGCTTTATTCACTCTCTCTAGTTCCGCTATTTGTTCAGACCACTCCCTCCAGTGTTTTTCCCGTGTTCTCTTCTGTTGGGATGCTTTCTGGATAAGGAGGCCCCGAAGAACTGCCTTATGTGAACCCCATAGAGTGCCATCTGAGACCTCACCGTTGTCATTTAGTTGAAAGAAATCCTCGAGACTTTTATTTAAAGAATCAAGAGTCTGTTGATCCGATAGTAGGCCTACATTCATTCTCCATCGACGGGGGGTTCCTCCACCTTGCCCCAGTCTGATCCCTAATGTTACGGGTGCGTGATCCGACCACGAGATCAGTCCTATTGAGGCTGCGTTGTAGCGGGGCAAGGTATCGACCCCAGCTAGGGAGAAGTCAATCCTAGAGTAGGATCTATGATAGTTGGAGAAGAAGGTATAATCCCTCTCCTCCGCATGTAGATACCGCCACACATCGTGGAGTCTGAATTCAAACCTGTCAGCTCCCTCCCCCTTCTGGTAGTTGGCGCAGAAGAGTCCAGTCTCGCTTCCATAACGTGGTTGAAGTCTCCGCAGATCACCAAGGAGCCCTCAGATGATTCCCTCAGCTTCTTGAACAGTAGTCTCAAGAACCTCATTTGACCAATATTCGGGGCGTATACCGTCACTATGGTGAACAGTTCCCCTGAGATATGACATTTTAGTATGAGGTATCTCCCCATTGGATCCGCCTCCGTTGATTTCAGCTGAAACTGGACTCTGTTGCTTACCATAACACACACTCCTGCTTTCTTTACATTGTTGTTAGCGAAGAATATATGGGGGTAGGAGGGATGTCTTACCCGATGATTATCTTCAGTCAGTAAATGTGTTTCTTGTATGCAAAGGACATCCGCTCGAAGTCTCCTGGTCTCCCTCCACAGGAAGGAGCGTTTAACCGGAGAGTTCAAGCCCTTTACATTAAGTGATGCCACCTGCAGCGTGGAGTCACCACCCGCCATGACGAACCAGAGCCGAGTTGAAACTATCAACGGTCCCTTAGAGTTGAAAAGTCTCAAAGAAAAGATGAGGAATAGGGTTTAAGAAACCAAAAGATGGCCAAAGGGGTGGGGGGGGGATGGTTACAGTAGGGAAAACCAGATAGGCGAGGGGGGGGGGGGAAGGGTAAGGAAAAATGGGAAGGGAAACACAAATGTAAACCAAAATACGGTCAGACCCAAATTGTCTGAACTCTCAGTGGGGGTAATGAAACTCACCAGACACTTCCCTTCAGTGAGGTCTAAGCCTCAAGGGACTCTCAGAGAGAGAAAAAGGGAACTACACACCTTTCGAGGATCCCTATTGGAATCCCCACAGGAGAGGTCTGGTGGTAAAGACCTAGCAATCAGCTAGATCGGAGATCGGGCCGGACAGATCGAAATTCAGTTCTCCCAAGCGTCTTCACATTCAGTCTTCAATCTTGACCCCGGAGATGTTGTGGAGATCGCGGAAAGTCTGGACCAGGAGCCGGCATGTTCCAAGATCTCAAGGTTCTTTTTAACTGGGTAGGAGACGAGAAGGAGTGCCTAGTTCCTTTGTATCGAAAGTTCAGGGCCACTGGGGTACCCCAAGCATACTGGATCCCCTTCTCTCTCAGTATTCTGCAGCTGGGAGCAAATTCCCGTCGCCTGGCCAGCGTTCCCGGGGAGAGATCCGGGTAAGTTGCAGTAGTGTCAAACGGCGACGGTAAGGTGGGATTCTTTCTCATCGCCTGGAAAAGCAGATCTTTCGTCCCCGGTCGCAAAAACTATATTAAAATGTCTCTGGGTAAGTCTTTAAGCAGTTTTGACGGCTTTGGAAGTCTGTAGGTTTTCACCACCTCCAGCAATTCAGGAGAGGCCTCTGGTAGAACTGCAGATAAGAACGCTGCTACGACTGCCGGGAGGTCCTCTGCGTCCTGCGCCTCTGCAACCCCTCTCAGTTTAACGTTATTTTTACGCAAACCGTCTTCCAAATGGCATAGCGTCGTTTGCACCGACCCCATCTCCCTGTCGATCATAGCTGTCTGCGAGGTTATTATGTGCTGATTCGTATTCGGCCATTTTAGATTCCACCTTCGTTGTTCTCTCTCCCAGGGCTGCCATTTCTGCCCGCATCTCTCCCATCATATTACGCATTTCCCCTAGCATGGTATCTCTCAATGCACCCAGCATATCTCTTAAGCAGCGTTTAGTGACCGGTGAGTCATCTCTACTCACCGTGCCATGATCTTCAGAGCGGCGGGGAGAGTGGGGTGCATGTGCCGACTCGCGGGAAGGGGCCGCTGGACTTTCCTTGGCGGGCGCCATCTAAGAGTTTCTCTGTCCCTCTGGTGGGAAGAAGCTTGTGAGCTTGTTTTTCGCTTCCCGGTGGCGGGAGCTCGCCCGTGGCATGACCGGCTGCGTCTGGAGCGTTATGTGATCTCCTGGGCTGATTTTTTGAGCTGGGAAGTGCCGTTAAGTGCCGTTTAAGCGATCTGCACGGCAGAGCCTCCTTAGTGAGCGTCCGGCGCCATCAGCAGCTGGACACGCCCCCTTCACCCAGACTATTTTTAAAGGGGCCAACACCATCAATTTTTAGTTTCTTACTATTTATGTAGTTAAAAAATATTTTGGGATTATTTTTACTTTCTCTGGCAATGAGTCTCTCTGTCTCAATCTTTGCTGCCTTGATTTGCTTTTTACAAATGTTATTTAATTTTCTGTATGGGTTTTAAGGAGGATTTTACGTATAAACATACACCTCCTCCTCGCTAATTTGTACGGTCATTTCTGAACAGACAATAGCCCTGTAAATTAACAGCCAAGTCATGGCTCTCGTCCAGCCAAGTCTCCGAAATCCCCACCATGTCATAATTATTTTCCAACAAAATCAATTCTAATTCCTCCATTTTGTTGGTGAGGCTTCTGGCATTAGTATACATGCACTTTATGCATCTCTCTTTACCTCTATTCCTTCCTACTATATTGACTGTTCTAACCCCACCCCCCATGCCACCCCCAATTTTATTACTTGTGCCCAGGTTACTATTTACACTATCTTTCCCTCCTATACAATGAATACCCTCCCCCCCAATCCCTGGTTTAAACACTCCTCCAACCTTCTAGCCATTTTCTCCCCCAGCACAGCTGCACCCTCCCCATTGAGGTGCAGCCCGTCCCTAGCATAGAACCTGTAGCCAACAGAGTAGTCGGCCGAGTTCTCCAGGAACCCAAACCCCTCCTTCCTACACCAATTCATGAGCCACTTATTTATCTCCCTAATCTCCCTTTGCCTCTCTGGTGTGGCACGTGGTACAGGCAGTATTTCAGAGAATACGACCTTGGAGGTCCTTGCCTTAAGCATGCAGCCTAATTCCCTGAAATCATCTTTAAGGACCTTCCACCTACCTCTAACTTTGTCATTTGTGCCAATGTGCACCATGACCGCTGGGTCCTCACCAGCCCCTCCCAGTAATCTGTCAACCCAATCAGCGATGTGGCGGACTCGAGCGCCAGGTAGGCAGCACACTGTTCGACGATCCCTGTCTTTGTGACAGATTGCCCTATCTATTCCCCTAATAATTGAGTCCCCCCTCTACCAGCACCTGTCTGGCCTGCCATTCTCTCCTGTTTTCCCCCTTACTGGAGCAAACACTCCTCTGGCTTTCTGAGGTCATGCCCTGCTGCAGCAGTGCTGTACCTGAACTCACACCCCCCTCATCTGCCAACATAGCAAACTTTATGGGGTGTGCCAGATCAGGGATAGCCTCCCTGGCACCCTTCCCTCTACCCCGCCTTCTAACAGTCACCCAACTAGATACCTCACGGTCCTGCAGCTCCATACTTCCATCCTCCCCCACATCTATCCCACATCTATCCCATTGATCAGCTGTTCAGTGAGCAGCAGACTCCTTTCCATAATGTCTATGGATCTCAGCATTGTCAGTTGTTCATTTAGATCCAGTATCTGGGCTTCCAAATGCACAACGTACTCACATCTCACACAGCAGTATGCACCCTCGACCGGCTGTTCAAGGAATGCATACATGTGGCAAGATGTACACTGGATGCCATTGCCAATCATGGAGCTCATTTCCTAATGGGGATTGCACCAGACAGAAATGATAAGTAAAAAGAAATGCAAAGTATTAATTAAATACAACCTGCAATTCAGTAAGTACTCCCTTCCAAACTCCCTGAATCCAAAGTCACTGAATCACAAGTCACACACTTACTTCCGTCCGCACTTGCACTCCGTCACACTCAGCTCGTTTCACACTCGCTAGAAAATCAGATTTAAATCTTTTTTTTTTTCCCTTAGCAGAAAATCAGCCTACAGCTCAGTGTACTTCCAAAGGACTGAAGCCCCAACCAGCTGCTTCTTATAAACCCTTAATTATGCACCCCCACCCTTAATTAACCCCTTGTAAGTATAGCTATACCACAGCTACACCACAGGTTTTAAGTGCAAAGTAGTTAACCCTTTAACTTACAGGTAGTAAAATAAGAGACTATAAACTTGTACAGAGAAAAAAAAGTTAAGAAAGCCCAATAAAATTAAAAAGGCAAAAAAAAAAAAAAAACAGTCAGCAATTCACACAGGTATTTGTTGCAGGATTCCCAAACACCTCCTCACTGAATCACCATGTTAGGCTGGGGTCACAGTAGCATTTTTCACATGCGTTTTTGGAGACCTGCGTTTTCAAAAACGCATGTAAAAAACGCACCCATAGGCCCCCATGTTAAAAAACGCATGCCCTAATAGCCAAAAAGCATGTGTGACTGTCCCATGCGTTTTTGGAGCATATCCAAAAACGCATGCGTTTTTTAATAAGGGGCCTTATGGAAAACGCATGCAAAAACGCATGTACAATTAGTGCCATTCAAAAACGCATGCGTTTTCCATAGGAGCCCATGTTAAAAAAACGCATGCATTTCCAAAAACGCATGCGTTTTTTTAACATGGGCTCCTATGGGAAACGCATGCGTTTTTGAATGGCACTAAAAGGTACTAATTGTACATGCGTTTTTGCATGCGTTTCCCATAGGAACCCATGTTATAAAAACGCATGCGTTTTCTACAAAAACGCATGCGTTTTTCAAAACGCTCAAAAAAATACTACAAGCACTATTTTTAGATGCAGATTCAAAAACGCAGCCAAAAACGCAGGGAGCCATCACACACCTTACAAAACTCATGCTGACATGAAAAAACGCATGAGTTTTGTTAAATCACAAAACAAAACGCATGGCCACTGTGACCACAGCCTTACATGGATATTAAGAGAGTTATTATTGAGTGTCAACAAGAACTCAATGCAGCTAGCCTCTGACTCTGTCCAGATAAAGAAAACCTCGTCTATATATCTTCTCCACAATTTGACATTTTGATGGTACAGGATTGAAGGATAGATGACCTTTTCTTCCCACCAACCAAGGAACAAATTTGTGACTGCTGGTGCACATCTTGCACCCATCTCTACGCCTGACACTTGGCAATAGAATTGCCAATCAAATACAAAGTAATTATGTTTCAGGACGAACTCCAACAGATCCAATAAAAAGGAGCCATGCAATCTGTTGCATGCGTCCTGAGTGTCCAGATAGAAGACTGTGGCTTTGAGACCATCCTCGTGTTTGATGTTGGAATAAAGTGACTCAACGTCACTGGTGATGAGGAGATCTCCTTCATCCAGGCAAGTATGTCTGCATTCCCGGATGAAGTGGGAAGTGTCTTTTAGATATGAGGGTAGATTGAGCACAAATGGTTGGAGAAAGAAATCTATATAGACAGAAGCCTTTTCATTCAGGCTGTCGATCCTGGCCACAATCGGCTGACCTGGTGGATTTTGCATGTTCTTATGTACCTTGGTGTCAAGTTGGCTCAGATTTCCATGGTTCCTACCCACTTTGTTAATTTGGGCGATCTCTCTCTGAACTAACTCAAAAAACATCCTTACATTGGGAACCAGGGACAAGGGTGGTGTTACCACAGACTTATTCCTGTGTGGAAATGGTCTTCTGCCCAGAACTGGGTCATAATCATCTGGCAACGGGATCAGATCTCAGAATATCGCCTGGTCTTCCATGGGTAATGCAGCTGTCAGCTCTGGTTGTTCGTGAATCATACTTAAAACTATTTTTCTACAGAAAAGGTATAAGTCTTTAATGCCTGTAAATTTGTCAAAGGAATGAGTGGGGGAAAAGGTGAGGCCCCGATCAAGAACAGAGATCTCAACCTTCGAAAGGTGGTAAGATGAAAGATTGATTAGCTGGAGTTTGTGTGACTGGATGATCCCTGGAGATTCAGCAATATCCGGATGGGTAACCTGTGGATCTAAGGTCTCTTCTTCCTCGCTATTCATGGGTACGGAGCTCCTGGGGCTTTGAGTCGTGGTGTGCGAGGTCTCACACTGCCCCTTGGGGTTTCTCAAAAGAATGGTCCTCTTCCTACACCAGCCCCTCCTTCTGCTCCAGCTTCATCCCCTGCCCTTATAACCCTAGGTCTGGGTCGCTGTTGGTTGTGTCTAAAAAATTGTCAGAAGTTATTGAGCTGGGGTCCCGTGTCCCTGAGAAGGATCCGCTTGATGGGTCAATAGAGTCTGGTGTTGGATTAGTGGGTGCTGGTTGTTTCAGATTCTTATCCCCCTCGTGGATTTCCTTTGTGCCGCCACCTAAATGCGTTGTTGGACTCAAAATCAGTATTATCTCTGTGAAATGTTTGCCTTTTTTTGGCAATGACTTCCCCCTTGTACTTGTCTAAAGTATCTTTAAGTTTAGCTTTAAAGGACTCAATGTTTTGTGTGTCTCCACTAGTAGCTAATTTGCCCTCCAATTCTTTGATTTTGATACTGGTGTTGGAGAGGAGTTCTCTATCATGCTCTAAGAGCATTTGTATGATGATAAGGAACAACGGAGTAAGCCCTTTTCCTAGGTCTTTTTAAAATTTGGGGTAGGTTCCCAGGCAGGAAAATATAGTGACCCTTGGGCCTCTGGGAACAATGTTCGTTTTCAGGTATTCCTCCAAACATCTTATATTCCACCATGTACGGATCCCCTGTTTTTGACAATTATTCAGTTCACTACATAATGTGGAAAAGGTGGTGTCTTGGCATGGGCTACCAGCAGTGTTAAATATGTCTAAGGATTGCGCTCTCCATTGCGTTCTCTAGAATCCCAGTACATTGGGCAATCACCATGTCCCCACTGAAAATCTAGGAAGGTGAGGGGTAAGGAGGGATGGGGAGGTGTTTAGATTGGGCAAGATAAAGTCACGACTTGTATAATAACAAGGCTAACAAATTTAAAGTCAGCTATATGATGTATAGCGTGCTACCCCGCAGAGGAGGACCTCATGGACAAGGTCCCAGTTCTGCTATGTCGTCTTAGGGGAACGGGATGCATCCACTTGTTCTAGGGGAAAAGGGTTTGACAGGTGCAACACCACATGGGTGATTCTAGGAACATAAGGGAGAAAACAAACCACTGTAATAAGGGTGCTCACTGTATGAAGGGAAAAAGTAAGCAATTTATTGAGTACTAGATTAAGGCCCGATGCTATCGCATCGGGAAGGTTGGATTGCGCCACATCCAAGATGGCATCCGGAAAGTCTTGCTAGACTTCCAGAACGCCATCTTGGATGTGGTGCGATCCAACATGGCGGGCGGGAACTGTGGCGAGACTCCTGGCCGCCATCTTGGATCTCGCAAGATCCAACATGGCAGGCGGGTAGTCTCGCGAGAAATCATTGTCGAGGATGGATGTCGCCAGACGGGGCAGATCCAACATGGAGTCGCCGTCGCGGAGAAAAATATGGGATGTCGGCGGAGAAGATCAGATGTTGGCGGCGGCGTGCAGGAGACGATCGGATGTCGGCGGTGTGTTAGCGGACGTGTGTTGGTGAGTATAGATGTCGGCGTGAGAGTACATGGGGGTATGAGTGTGGGGGTATGAGTGTGAGACTGTACAGAGAGGGGGGGTGTATGTGAAGTGGCCAGGGGATCGTGTGTGTGGGGAGCTGCAGAAAGAGAGTGGGGTGTGGTGAGGAGTGTGATGGTGTGTCAGTGGAGATTGTGAGGCACAGCAGAGGTCTCCGATGGCGGTAGTGGGGCTTGGAAAGCCCCGCTACCGCCAAAGGTCGGCCATCTTGGATCACACGATGAGTGTACATGCAGTTTCTGTCACAGATGTGACGTAGCAATACCGTTACATAGTGACGGAAGTTGGCTTAGGGCTTTTATTATAATAGATAGAATAGATACAGCAGTAGGGTGTGCAGCGGTGCCAGTGTGCAGCGGTGACGGAGTCCAGGAGGAGACAGCAGGAGGAAGCCGGGGAAGAGCGTCCGGGTGCGTGCAGGAGGGAGGCAGGGAGACAGCGACCGGGTGCAGGCAGGAGGGGGCAGGGGGATAGCGGGCAGGAGGGGGCCGGGGAACAGCGGCCGAGTGCGGACAGTAGGGGGCGGGGGGGGGCCTTCCTGGCCGCACCCTGCCTCTGTCCCCCGGCCCTCTCCTGCCCGCAGCAGAGTGCTTAGCAGAGTATACGGCGACTCAGTCGTTAGCAGAGTTTAGGGCGGCTCAGTGGTTAGCAAAGTATACAGCGACTCAGTGGTTAGCAGAGTTTACGGTGGCTCAGTGGTTAGCAGAGTATATGGGGGCTCAGTGGTTAGCACAGTATACGCTGGCTCAATAGTTAGCACTGTATGGTGGCTCAGTGGTTGGCACTGTATATGGTGGCTCAATAATTAGAGTAGTAATGTGGCTCAGTGATTAGCACTGTATACGGTGAATCAGTGGTTAGCACTGTACGGTGGCTCAGTGGTTAGCGGAGGCCGGGAGGCAGAGTGGTCAGCGGAGGCCGGGGGGGCAGAGTGGTCAGCAGAGGCCGGGGGGGGCAGGTGGTCAGGAGGCGGGGGAGGGGGGCAGAGTGGTCAGCGGAGGCCGGGGAGGGAGGGCAGAGTGGTCAGCAAAGGCCGGGGGAGGGAGGGCAGAGTGGTCAGCGGAGGCCAGGGGAGGGGGGGCAGAGTGGTCAGCGGAGGCCGGGGGGGCAGTGGTCAGCGGCAGGGCTGTGGAGTCGGAATCAGAGTCGCTGCCCATTTTGGTGGAGTCGGAGTCGAAGTTGGAGTCGGTAGAAAATGTTCCGACTCCGACTCCTAAAATATATAATAGTAATTCAATGCAGAATGTGCTGAATATTATTATTATGATTTATTATTAGGTTCTATCTAAATATCTTGATTATTATGTCATTATAATGATTAAAGCCTAATGTTACCATTGACCTACAATAATTTTATCACTTAAAAACGAGCCATGACTGAAGGAGTTGGAGTCGGAGTTGGAGTCGGAGCCCGGGAAATTCAGAAGTCGGAGTCGGAGTGGGTCCGGTGGTTGATTTACCGACTCACAGCGTGGTCAACGGAGGTCAGGGGGAGGGGGGGCAGAGTGGTCAATGGAGGCGGCGGGGGGGGGGCAGAGTGGTCAGGGAGGCCGGGGGGGGGGGGCAGGGTGGTCAGTGGAGGCCGGGGGAGGGGGGGCAGAGTGGTCAGCAGAGGCCGGGGGAGGGGGGGGCAGAGTGGTCAGCGGAGGCCGGGGGAGGGGGGGCAGAGTGGTCAGCGGAGGCCGGGGGAGGGGGGGCAGAGTGGTCAGCGGAGGCCGGGGGAGGGGGGGCAGAGTGGTCAGCGGAGGTCGGGGGAGGGGGGGCAGAGTGGTTAGCGGAGGCCGGGGGAGGGGGGGCAGAGTGGTCAGCGGAGGCCAGGGGAGGGGGGGCAGAGTGGTCAGCGGAGGCCAGGGGAGGGGGGGCAGAGTGGTCAGCGGAGGCCGGGGGGGTGGTGGGCAGGGTGGCGGCGACATACTTACTTCGCCTTGTGCACAGCGGCGACATTAAAGATGGCGGCCGGGAACTCTCACGGGGCGAGACTTCGCGGCCGCCATCTTGCATGTCGCCGCTGTGCATAGGGGAAACCAAGATGGTGGCCGGGAACTCTCACAAGACTTTCCGGCCGCCGGGAACTCTCGCGAAAATTCCCGTCCGCCATCTTGGTTTCACTATTTTACGGGGGTGGCGACATCGCAGATGCAGACGGAGGAGGACAGAGGATGGAAGAAGACGGCGGCGGGTGCCATTGAGTGGTAAGTATAACAGCAGAAGGCCAGAGGTGAACATCCAAAGGGGTGGAGGGGCAGAGGAGCAGTGTAGACTCGGTAGTGGGGAATTGAAAGTCCCCACTACCGAGTAAGCGGCGGCCAAATTAGTTAAGGACATCATCCCCTAAGCCAGCTTCAGTCGGATGTGACGTCATAAACGTTACATAGTGACGGAAGCTGGCTTAGGGGATTTATTATATAGGATAGTAACAGCAAGCTTGGACAAAAAGAATATAAAAACAATTAATATGAGGTTAGAGGGTAACACAATACTGAAAACCCACACACTCCTGTTGCTGTAAGATACATGAAGGACTGATGACAATAGAAACAGGTTGGAATCACTGTGGCACGATAATTGGGATATCCCTTGTTGTACAGTATTAGGGTAATTAAGTGAGGCTATAAGGTTAAGATGGTTAAAGGGTAGCAAGGAGAAGCCTGGGTAAGCTGTCAAGGTTGTCCAGGAATTGTACAATATAAATACCACAATAGGTTACACAATAAGGCCACTTTACATGCGGCAACAGAAAGATAGAAAACGGCAGGTGTCAGAAACAATTGTACCTTTTACCTTCAAAACACCTTGAAGTGGCTGCGTGTAATTCAGGTATCTGCAAGGTGTTTTGAAGGTAAAAGGTACAATTGTCTCCGACACCTGCCGTTTTCTATCTTCCTGTTGCCGCGTGTAAAGTGGCCAATAATGACAATGAAGGACCGGAACAACTGCCCGTCTCACATGGTTTTGATATGCTGCTTAATATGATAAATCATCTATGATCATCCTCTATTGGATTGTTTCCCTTATGGTGGGTTTACACACACCAATTTATCTGTTCAATCTCTGAACCAATCTCTGGTTGCAGTGAAATCATGGATACATTGCTCCATGTTGTACACAGCCACAAAATGGAGCAATGTATCCATGATTTCACTGCAACCAGAGATTGGTTCAGAGATTGAACAGATAAATTGGTGTGTGTAAACCCACCATTAGTGGTTTTCAACCTATTAATAGGCTGTTTTGGACCATATTAAGCAGAATATCAAAACCATGTGAGATAGGGAGTTATTCATTGTACCTCACGGCAACAGGAGTGTGTGGGCTTTCAGTGTTGTGTTACCCTGTAACCTCATTTTAATTGTTTTTATGTTTTTGTCCAAGCTTGCGATTTCACTATACTGAATAAATTCCTTACTTTTTCACCGCATACAGTGTGCACCCTTATTACAGTGGTTCTTTTTCTCCCTTATGTTCCTAGAATCACCACTGCGGGTTGCACCTGTCAAACCCTTTCCCCTAGAACAAGTTGATGCACCCCTTTCCCCTACGACGACATGCCCATGATATGTGACATTCTGGACATACGGTATTTCACTACATCCCCTACATTCTCCCACTCAGGAGACCCAGGAGTCTCCGGACAAGAAACTGAAATACTGCAGGTCAATTTACACAGGATTAAAGAGCAGCACAGTGGCAGGAGGTTTCTATAAAGTCACCCACTGTGCTGGTACTGAACGCAGTGTCCAAAACGCCACTAATCCTGATCGTGGGCACACACTGTAATTACCATCATCATTTTCTTCAGGTTCAAAAAATCATGAACACTAACTTTTTTTTTTTTTACACACAGGACAAAAGTATCCTGGAGTTTCTGGGGGTTTGGCAACCCTGATATTTGGCTTTGACAGATTTTATTCATACAGTCATTTGTGGATCACAGGCATTTCTGACGCTTATTCGCCGCAGAAACGCTCTATAAATGCACATGCATTATTACCTGTGGATTTTCGTCATCTAAAGCAAATCTGTGGGGAAAATCTGCTGCGTGCACACAGGGCCGCACCGTCCATTGGACAGTGTGAGCCCTGTCATTCAGGCGGCAGCAGGCAGGGGGAGCGGCAGTGCAGAAGGGGGCGGCGCCTCATGCACACAGCCTCCCCCTGTCATGGCGCTGGCCGCTCACCCCGCGCACCGCAGATAAGCGGCGACCCGCCGGGGGACAGGATTAGAAGGGGCGGCAGCGCTGGGCTTCACCAGCACCCCCCCCCCCCGTACTCACGGCCGCGGCCGGCAATCACTGCCGCGGCTTAGGCGGCAGTAGCGATACAGAAGGGGCGGCAGTGCTGGGCACCACTAGCACCCGAAGCCCCCCCCCCCCCCGTAATCGGTGCCGCGGCTCAGGCGGCAGTGGGGCTTGGTGCACTTTGAACTTTTCATGTTGTGGTACCTTCACACGCTGCAATCTCGGCTGGCGATATGAGGCGATCTAACGTGCACGTGCACATTTGTCATGGTCACTTCAGATCGCCGATGGCCGTATTACACGCCACAATCTTGCCCTAAAAGACAGGTGATGTGTCGCCCCGGAAATCGCCTCACCCACAGCGGAACCAATACGGTGGAATTCCCTCACTTCACATGCCGCAAAGGCAATGTGGGCGTACATGTTCAGTGCGGCGAAGAGATAGGCGTGCCACAGTGGTTTACACCGTGCCCCATACGCGCTCATAGGACAACGCAACAGCGTTCCGATTGGTCAGCCTGCTCTGGAAGGTTGGCTCCCAAAAACGCTGCCTGCATGATTTTTCATGCAGGCAGCGAAACTGGAATGCAGTAACCGGGTTGCATTAAGTGCAATCCGGTTTTATAATGGGCGCCTGTGGGCTGCGGATCGTGATCCGGTTTTGATCATTTTTAATGCTCCAAACCGAATCAGGATCTGCAAACCCGACCGCAAATGTGACCCTAGCCTAAGTGTCTCATCAATATTGGCAGTGCAAGTCTATGGGAAAACACAGAGCATGATAACATGCTAAGTGAGCGACTAGTTGGGGAACTAAGACTGGCTTCAAACGTGGCATATTTGCCATGTATTTCTGCACTGGCCCTTTTTTTATTTTTTATTTTTTATTTTTTTTGAAACATCATGTTTATTAAGAATTTTTAACTTTTGAAAATAACACAAAGGAAAATGTTCATCAGTACAATATCACAATACATGCCTGTGACATATAGTAAGAAAACACAAAATTACCCAACGTAAAGGGTGGACCAATACACAAAAAAATAAGACAAAATACCCCTAAAGTTCAAGATGCAGTCAAGATATATCTACATACATCGAAGGCGGATATCTAGCTAGACATATCCATACCTTGAGGTCCTAATATGTAAATTCCCTGCGTCAGCAATCTCTAATCTAATTGGTTGTTAGTCTCCATTCCCCGTTCCTTTGCTATCTAACTTCATCCCACTCCCAGTTTTCCCAGTGATCCCTCCAAGTTTTTCAGCAGGTACCACGAGGTGTCCTTGAGGGGTCTCATGATGTTGTGGATCGTGTCTATAGATCCTTTAGACTCTATATAGCTCCTCCACTTATTCATAAATGACCCCATTAGCGCTTCTTTATCACGTAACACCTCCCTTCTATCAATCTCCAGCACTTTGTCTAGTCCTATCTCAATATCACACTCCCTCGGAAGGTCGGGGCGTAACCAGTATGTGAGCAACATCCGTTTAGCCAAAAGAATGAGGACATGTGTAAACCTCAGAGACATTTTGTTGCTTCTCGACACCGTTATGTCCTGGAATATCCACTTCGTGGGTTCCATTGCATATCGGCATCCACAGTATCTATACAACAGATCATTTACCATGTTCCAAAACGAGTGGACCTTAGGGCATGTCCAAAGACCATGAATCATGTTGGTGTTTTCCTTTCGACATTTAGGGCAACATACTATACGGTCAGGGTTAGTCATAGTGCGAGGGAAATTGAAACCATAAACCATCCCGTGTATGATGCGAAAGTGTGAGTCTCTCCATTGTTCACTAAGAATAAACCTCCTCACCTTGTTCCACCCCGTCAGGATGCTTTCCGTTACTGTATCATCTACTAAGAATTTCTTCCACTTAAGAAACATGCGTGAAAACCCATTTGGAGTCAATGTTCCTCTAAGCTCCCGGTATATAGAAGATATGCTAAGTTGGGAGGATTCTAGGTCAATCAACCTGTCGCATACATTAGGAGTCATTTCCTTGGATACGTCTCTAAGATTAATCATGACATGTTGTTTCAATTGCATATACTGCAGTCCCTGTGTCTCTCTCAAGCCAAATTTCCTCAGAGTTTCCGATCCCGTCATCCAACGTCTGTCCATCTCATGTAATAAGTCCCCCATCTTCCGAACTCCCTTCCTCCTCCATTCCTCAAACAATGCATTCTCTCTTCCCATCTCAAAGTCAGGAAAAGCCCAGGGGTTGAGATGTTTAGAGAGTTTCCAAGGTAGCCCACATTTCTTCCTTACTGCTTTCCAAACTGCTATCGTATCTCTACATATAACGGCCGATTTAATCTGCTTCGGAATATGCACCAAGGAAGAATGTAGTAGGGAGCAGCGATCCCATGGGGCACAAAATTCCGCTTCAAGTTGTCCCGCTGAGTATCTGTTAGCTTTTGTGACCCATTCGACGACGTGCCTCAGTAAGCACGCCAAGTTATATCCACGTACATCAGGCAAATTCGCACCTCCTTCATTCCTAGGCAACATAAGGGTTCCCAGACGTAGTCTAGGTCTGCGTCCCCGCCAAATAAAGTCGGAGAATGCTTTGTTGACCCTTTTAACATCTATATGCCGTAACAATAAAGGTAGTGTTTGCATAGGATAGAGAAGACGAGCGAAACTAATCATTTTTATCAAATGACATCTTCCCAGCAATGATAATGGGAGATTCGCCCATCTCTTAAGCTCTTGTTCAATTTTGTTAAATAGAGGGGGGTAATTTAGCGTGTAACCTGGCTTGGTGTCCTGCCCAACTGGATCCCAAGGTATTTGATATGTGAGCGGGCCAAGGTGATACCCAATTGCAATGCTAGCCGTTGCAAAGAGCTCCCTCCCCTAATGCTCAGTATCTCACATTTGCGTCTATTAAGAGTGAAGCCGGCAAAAATGCCAAAAGCCTCTATGTCCTTTATCAACAAAGGCAGGTCGCGCTCCGGATCATTCATGAAAAGTACGACCGTCTGCAAATAGGGCAGATTTTATCTCACAGCGGCCTACTGAGATACCGGAGAAAGAGCTGACATCGTTGATGAATCTTGCCAGTGGTTCCAAGGCTAGATTGAATAACAGGGGAGATAATGGGCACCCCTGCCTTGTCCATTTTTTCAGTGGGAATTTTGGGGATAGGAAGCCCGATGTGTTCACCCTTGCCGTGGGATTAGAGTATAAATTATGTAAGAAACAACGAAATCTACCTCTAATACCTATATGATCTAGTACCAGACCCAGCCATGGCCACCTCACATTGTCAAATGCCTTTTCCGCATCCAGGGCGACCATGGCTGGGTCACCTCCACCCCTCTTATCACTATTTCGTACTACATCTAACACTAGTAGTGCTTTGCGGATATTAGAAACTGCCGAGCGACCTTTAATGAAGCCGGTTTGATGATGTTCTATGAGGTCTGGGAGAATTCGGGCCAGCCTATCCGCCATTATTTTCGATAATATCTTAAGGTCTACGTTCACTAGAGATAAGGGCCTGTAATTCGCCGGGTCCTCTCTATCCTTATCTCCTTTGGGCAATAACTTGATGTATGCAACATTGGCTTCGTCTGGAATGGGTTCACCTTCTAGGAATCTATTGAACAATCCTGTCAAAGTCGGTGTCACTTCCTCTCTCAGGAGTTTGTAGAATTCGCCCGTGAACCCATCAGGCCCTGGCGCCTTACCTGAGCCCAAGTTTCTGATAGCTAGATCAACCTCAGTCTCTGATATGTGCTGATTAAGAAACTCCAAGTCGAGTTCCTTGATAGTGCTTAATTTCACCTTACTCAACCAGTCTTCTCCCCCTGTAACCTGAGTCTCCCCGTCATCATACAGTTTGCGGTAAAAGTTTTTTGTATTTATGTCTCTAGGATTGGTAGTCACCTCGCCCCCTTTCCGACGAAGTGCCATTATGGGATTGGGAAGGCGCCTACCCTTAGCCAGATTTGCCAATAGCTTTCCCGCCTTATTACCAAATCTATTTAAGTCCACCTCCAACTGATTGCGTGTCATAACTTCTCTCATTTCTGCCCACCTGTCATAATCTTGTCTGGCTTCCAGCCATGTTTGTCGGTCTGTTGGGTCCTGCGTTAGACGAAAGGTCCTATAGGCGTCAGTAACTTTTACGCTGGCCGCAGTATATTGTTCCGTCAGTTTCTTCTTTTGAGTTAAGGTATGAGCGATGATGTGACCTCTGATTACTGCCTTCCCCGTTTCCCAAAAGAGCCTGTAATCCGCCTTATGGATTTCATTATCTCTGGAAAATCCAAGCCACCATTCCTTAAGTCTGATCTTAAAGTCTCCCAGTTTTGTCAGGTGTGCGGGGAATCGCCATAAGATATCGGAACCTTTGGGCTGAAGCTCGAGAATGTCCAGGGATACTGGACTATGATCAGATATGACCATTGTCTCAATCTCGACTGACTCAATCATACGTATTAATTTTGTGTTTACCAGGAATAGGTCTATCCGTGACCAGGAAGAGTGGTGGCAAGAAAAGTGTGAAAATTCTAATTCCTGCGGACGTAGCGTCCGCCATATATCAATTAATCCCAGGGACCTATCATGTCCGCTAACTTTCCCCCTCGTCCATGGGGATCTGTCCTTTCTGACATACTCATATCCCCTTTAGTATTTCTCTTCCTGTCAAGGTCTTCTGTCATCACTTCGTTCAAATCCCCTCCTACAATTATATTGGGTAGCTGGTCCCCTAATAGTTTTACCTGCAATTCAGCAAAAAACCGACCCCTCGAGCTATTGGGGGCGTAGATATTATAAAGGCTATATCTTTGGGTTTTAATATCCAATATCACATGTAGTATTCGTCCCTCTTGATCTCTGGTCATGGAAACCAGTGTGTGTGCAAGATGTTTATTGACCAGTATCAACACTCCGGCCTTACGATCCTGAGCCCCAGAGGCCCAACCCACCCCTACCCATTGCTTCAGCATATAGTGTAATTCATGTTGCCTTAGGTGTGTTTCTTGCAAAAAGGCAATGTCCGCCTTGAGTCTTTTAAGATGCCTCAACACCATGTGTCGTTTGTTGGGGGACCTGAGCCCCTTGACATTCCATGTAATTACTCTAACCATTTTACACGTAAATATAAGATGAACATATCAGACCCCAACCATGTAAACTGACCACATCTTCTCTGTCTTTCCATGTATTCGAAGCGAGGAGTATAAGGGTGTTTTTCATATAGACCAGGATATGTCTTAGGCAACATGGTATAGTAATAGTGAAAATAAAAATAAAAAGAATAAAAAGGAACGTGAGAAATATAAAAAACATCTGGAACAGAATAAACCCCCCCCAACATACACATCATCCTATTATCTGGAAAACACGAGGTGGGAGTACTGTCCGTACTAGGCCCACTCGGAAAAAAACCCTCCTTTGACCACATAACTTCCTTTTTTCTGTACTGGCCCAACTTCCTACCGCGTCAAATGCATCTTATTACATGGAGCCATCCCAATAAGATTATATGACATCTCCCTCTTATTGCAGATATGCGGACTAACCATTATCGATGCATCTCCGAGGACAGAATACAAATTGAAAATACTAAACAGGTATAAACCTTCCCCTCCGCTATAATCAATGTCATATGATATTGACTTGAAACCCAAACGGGTCTGTATGAGGAAACGAGAAGAGAAATAATATAGAGTAGAAGAGAGGAAAGACAAGGGGTGAGGGAAGAGAAGAAGGGGAGTAAAGAGGAAAGGTGAAGAGTAGATATAAAAAGGGGGGTACGGTAAAGGCAAAGGAAGTGAGGGGAGAGCAGGAGAGAAAGAAGGGGGAGTGAATATGAGAGGTTTGAGAAAGCAGGAACAAGATATATGAGGAGGAGCGGACCAGATTAGAGCTCACATGGGGGAGGAAAGGTAAAGTATTTGAGTTGTCCCAGAAAGCATGATAGAGTTTGCTGTATCTCGGGATGCAGGGTTCCCCTGTCCATCTATCCCCCGAAACCTATCCTCTGGCCCTCTAAGAGAGATCATAATAATGAAAGCGTGAGAAAGAATGTAAACCTCTCCAACGATCTATGTCTGCGTAGAGAGATCGATACATAGCTTTAGATAGTCGCCTCTATCCTCACACGTCCGTGTTGTTTACACCATTGTCCGAGTCCAGTACTGGCGATGAACGAGGTTCTCTTAAGGGGGTGTCGTTGTACGTGCGACTTGTGCGTCTGCGTCGCTGTTGCTGTGTCCAAGATGTGTCCTCTGATCGACGGTCTCGAACTCTTTGGCCTGCGTTTTCTTCCATCACTGCTTCTGCATATGAGCGTCTTTGTGACGATCTCGGGATCTCTCTCTATCGCTTGGGCATTGCCGGGCGTTTGCAGAAGAGTCCCCCCGTTGGATGAACTGTAACGCTGCACTGTTGTCCGTGAAAGATTTTAAAATACCTTTTGAGTCCCGGAATCTGAGCACCGCGGGGAATGCCAACTGGAAGCGAATATTCTGTTTAAAGAGCAGGGAGCAAGCTGAGCTAAAGAGCTTCCTTTTACGGGCTACTATTGCCGAGAAATCTTCATATATCCTGACCTTGTGACCGCCAATAATTAGTGGTATCCTCCTGGATCTATACTCCCTCAGCAGCTTCTCCTTTTCTTTATAGTCCAGGTATCTCGCAATGACTTGTCGCGGTTTGTCTCTCGGGTCACGCGGCGGACCAACTCTATGTGAACGCTCCACTCTGCACCTATGTTGGAAGCCCAGTACCTTCGGCAATTCAACCTCCCAGATGGCATCCAAGTGGGCGGGGGAGACGGTCTCCGGTAAACCCACCATACGAAGGTTATTTCTTCGTGAGCGGTTTTCTAGCTCATCTATTTTATCCTCTGAATACACCGCTTTGTTTTGTAAGGCTTCTATCTGACCCTCTAATTGTAGAATCCTGTCTTCTGCCTCTCCAACCCGGCGCTCTGCCTCCGTCAACCTTTCTTCCTGCGCTACAGTGGTTTGCAGCCCCAAAATCGCCTCTTCAACCGCCTCTTTTAGTGAAGATTTTAGGTCAGCTGCCAAATAGGGCACCACTTCTCGAGCCAGAGCTTTTACATCTATGGTGTGGGCATATGTATAGATATCATCTGTGGTCGGCCCAGGGGACTCCACCAAGGGGCTACCATTGTCATGCCCTTCCCCTACCTGTGGTGCCGTCTCTGTCGATACCCTGGGCTTCTCTACTTCCGTACCTCTCGCCTGTGTATCGCTCCGGCCTCCGGTACTGTTATTTGCCCGATTGCCTCGACTCCCGAGAACACTCAGATCGCGGGCACTCTCTTTCTTCTTAGTCACCGCACCTCCACCCATTGCCGCCGCCATTTTGGTTTGTGTCCCGCTTGATCCCTTCTCTCGCTGGGAGGACGGTTCCTTCCTGCCCGAGTTCCTCAGGACATATCTGTCCAGGGTCCCCGAGGCTCGGGGATTAGATGCCAGTGTGGATGCAAGCTGGATGGCTCCTTGTTCACATTGATTACGGCGGATTGGCGACCCGGGCTCAGGAGCACTTCTCCTAGGCAGCCATCAGCACAGCGCCGGAACCGGAAGTCGTTTCTCCATCTTGATCAGTCTTCCATCCTGTCCCCCGGTGTGTCCAGCCTCCTCCACTGTGTCCAGCCTCCTCCACTGTGTCCAGCCTCCTTCACTGTGTCCAGCCTCCTCCACTGTGTCCAGGCTCCTCCACTGTGTCCAGGCTCCTCCACTGTGTCCTGCAGGTTCAGCCGCGCTGGAGCCGATGGGGCCAATCACAGCCCAACACGCTGTGTGCCCCTGCCCATCTCTCACTGAGATATTTTAAAGCGTTCTGGAGTTGGTATCTCAGTTCTGGCGCTTTTTTACACACACTTTGCACAAAAAAGCGCAACTGTATTTACACTCCGCGCTTTTTCTGGCGTGCTTTAGCTGAGCCCTTTTGATAATGTGGTCTATGGGAAAAGCGCACTGAAAAAGGCACAAATAATTGACATGGTCATTCTTTTTGCAGTCGCGCTTTGCAGTGAAAGCGCATTCGCAAAAGGACACCAAAATATGCGACGTCTGAATGCATTTCCGCAAAAGCTATAGCTTTTGCTTGAATGCCTTTCCAGCATTGCGTTTCACTGCATTTACTCAAGAGCAAAAAAGTGCCGCATAAATGCAGGAATACGCGGGAATTACGCTGCGTGTGAACGCAGCCTAAAGCACCCTCTCTTGACTAATCAGGGAATTAATGCACTCTCTCTTGACTAGTCGGGGAACTAATGCACTCTCTCTTGACTAGTCGGGGAAATAATGCACTCTATTGACTAATCGGGGAACTAATGCACTCTCTCTTGACTAGTCGAGGAACTAATGCACTCTCTATTGACTAGTCTGGAAATTAATGCACTCTCACTTGACTAGTCGGCAAATTAACGCACTCTCTATTGACTAATCGGGAAATTAATTTACTCTCTATTGACTAATCGGGGAACTAATGCACTCTCTCTTGACTAGTCGGGCAACTAATGCACTCTCTCTTGACTAGTCGGGGAACTAATGCACTCTCTCTTGACTAGTCGGGGAACTAATGCACTCTCTCTTGACTAGTCGGGGAACTAATGCACTCTCTCTTGACTAGTCGGGGAACTAATGCACTTTCTCTTGAGTAGTCACAATCCCTAATTTGTATATCATAAATGGTTTTTTTTATATACTTTTTCTAAAGATCTGTTTATGCGTAAAAATAAATGAAGGGACTGTTAGGTAGGGAATATAGATATGTGCACAGAGCTGCTCGTGGTTCTGGGGACACAGAGGATCTGACTGGTCCCTATAAGTAGCTTAAACAAAAATAGCAAAAAGGTTGCACATTTTCTGGCGAAAACAGCATGCAACAAAACGTGGCGTTTTGATGCACCAGAAGTGGATAGTGCAAAAGCTATGACAAGGTTTGAGCCATAGAGTCCACTGCTGTAAAAAATTAGGAGGAACAGGTTTACCCAAGAGGTTATAAAAGCTTTTTAAGTGTCAAATTTAGAAATGTTGAGTTAAACTCCACACACGGTTTGTTATGGATAAGCTAAGGCTACCTTCACATTTGCGTTCCCCTCCGCAGCGTTCTACGGAGGGGATCCGCAATGTGACCGCAGCACCGCAAGCCCCTATCTTAATAATGGGAGCGCACAGTGCTGCGCATGACCGTGCGCACCCATTCACTGCCAAATGTGATCTGTGCACAGGCGGATGCCTGCGCACAAATCACCCAGTCTCGTCCTCACCAGAAATGCAACATGTCGTATTCGTGGTGCGGACGAGACTGGGAACTCTGCAGAACGCTGTGGAGGGGAACGCACATGTGAAGGTAGCCTTAGGCTGTGTTCACACTGGGCGTTTTTGGGCTGTTTTTGCTCATCAGTTTTTGTAGCCAAAACCAGGAGTAGAGCAATCAGAGGAAAAGTCTAATAGAAACACGTCACCACTTCTGGATTTAATCACCCACTGCTGGTTTTGGCTACAAAAACTGTTGAGCAAAAACAGCCCAAAAACGCCCAGTGTGAACACAGCCTTACAGTTTATTTGCTCAGATAAATGGCAGCATATATTGTTATCAAGCTAGTTTGAAATGTGTTTTTAACAATAGCAATTTAGCAATTCTGTACGGACATACCATTAGGTCAATTTCAGAAAATGCCATAATACTTTTCCAATTTATCAGGCATAATACAGCTATATTCCCTGGGCCTTCTCCAACTTGAAAATAAGAAAGAGCTAGGCACGTCCTTAAAATAGTTGTTTTTATATATTCATGGATTAAAAAATGTTACCATTTACAGGACATGTTTACAGATGACCTGGGTTGGCAGTTCTTTATGTATTCTAGCAACAATGAAAGGAAATCTGACAGCAGGTTTTTGCTATTTGAGAGCAGCATAATGTAGAGGCAGAGACCCTGATTACAGCTATATGTCACTTGCTAGGCTGTGTGCTGTAGTTTAAATACCATCATTGTTTTATCAGCAGGATATTATTGTTAGAGGACTAGTTTCCACATTCAGACCAGACCAGCTAATCTGTAACTCTGCCCCCACCACTGATTGGTAGCTGTGTAGGTAATGTACAATATACATAGGAAGCTGCTAATCAGGGCTCAGAATTCTGACCAATGATACTTTGACATCAAACAGGGATTCTATCAAAACTGCACCAAGCAGTCCAGTAAGCATACCTTCCAACTTTTACATAACAGTAAGAAGGCAAAATGTCTTGCACATTTTGACCACACCCCTAGACACACACAATGCCACACCCATTTATTTTTTTTTCTTTACCTGGCAAGAGTAGATGTGGCTAAGGAAAGGTGGCACTGAGGGACATTCAGCAGACTGCAGGGCATAGACCCAAATCCAGGACTACCCCGCTGTATCCAGGACAATGGCATCTGGTGCCCGGACAGGAGACTTGCATATCACTTACCTTCTGGTGTCCCTGGCACGGTTTTTGATAATCCAGGGTGGCAGAACCGGCTCCAGGTTTTTATGGGCCCCGGGTGAAACAGTTTCAGTGGGCCCCTTTAACACATACCACAGATTCATAAATATAATATAGAAGCTGCAGGTTGTGTATATGTAATATAGAGGCTCCTGGGTGGGCTGTATATATAATATAGAGACTGTTCAGGGTTGTATAAATAATATGGAGACTGCTGGGCTGTATATATAATATAGAGGCTGCAGGCTGTATATATTATTTGGAGGCTGTGGTGGGCTATATATACTATTTGAAAGCTGTGCTGGGCTGTATATATAATATGGAAGCTGTGCTGGACTATATATATTATTTGGAGCCTGTGTCTGGCTGTACATATTATTTGGAAGCTGTGGCAGCCCAGCAGCAGCCTCCAAATAATATATCCAGCCTAGCACAGCCTCAAAATAATATACAGTATATACTCGTGTATAAGCCGACCCGTGTATAAGCCGACCCCCCTACTTTTGCCCCCAAAATCTGGGAAAACCTATTGACTCGTGTATAAGCCGAGGGTGGACCCCAGCACAGGTATACAGCCCCCAGCAGTGTGGTATACAGGCCCCCCCAGTGGTATACAGGCCTCCCCAGTGGTAGTATACAGCCCCCAGCAGTGTGGTATACAGCAGCCTCCCCAGTGGTATATACAGGCCCCAGCAGTGTTACAGCAGCCTCCCCAGTGGTATATACAGCCACAGCCCCAGTGGTAGTATACAGCAGCCCCAGTGGTAGTATACAGGTATATACAGCAGCCCCAGTGGTAGTATACAGCAGCCCCAGTGGTAGTATACAGGTATATACAGCAGCCCCAGTGGTAGTATACAGCAGCCCCAGTGGTAGTATACAGCAGCCCCAGTGGTAGTATACAGGTATATACAGTAGCCCCAGTGGTAGTATACAGGTATATACAGCAGCCCCAGTGGTAGTATACAGCAGCCCCAGTGGTAGTATACAGCAGCCCCAGAGGTATACACAGCAGCTCCAGTGGTAGTATACAGCAGCCCCAGAGGTATATACAGAAGCCCCAGTGGTAGTATACAGCAGCCCCAGTGGTAGTATACAGCAGCCCCAGAGGTATATAGAGCAGCCCCAGTGGTAGTATACAGCAGCCCCAGTGGTAGTATACAGCAGCCCCAGCAGCCCCAGAGGTATATAGAGAAGCCCCAGTGGTAGTATACAGCATACCCAGAGGTATATACTGCAGCAGCCCGCCACCCCCATCAGTATACAGGCCCCCCCATTAGTATCCAGGGCCCCCCCTTGCTCCGGAAACCTGTAAAGTAAAATCATTATACTTATCACTGTCCTGTCGCCGCCGTCCCCACCGCTGCCATCGCGATCCTCCGTCTTCATCCAGCGTCTTCCGGCTTCCTCCTGTGGCGCAGACAATGACGTCATGGCCTGCGCCGACCAGAGGAAGCCGGAAGAAGACGGATGAAGCCGGAGGATTGCGATGGCAGCGGCGGGGACGGCGGCGACAGGACAGTGATAAGTATAATAATTTTACTTTACAGGTTTCCAGAGCAAGGGGGGGCCCTGGATACTAATGGTGGGGGGCCTGTATACTGATGCGGGTTGCCGGCGGGCTGCTGCAGTATATGACTCGCGTATAAGCCGAGGGGGGTACTTTTCAGCCCAATTTTTGGGCTGAAAAACTCGGCTTATACGCGAGTATATACGGTATATAGTCCAGCACAGCTTCCATATTATATGTACAGCCCAGCACAGCTTCCAAATAGTATATATAGCCCAGCACAGCCTCCAAATAGTATATACAGCCCAGCACAGCTTCCATATTATATATACAGCACAACAGCAGTCTCCATATACCTCAGTAGCAGCCTCTGTATACCCCAGCACAGCTTCCGTATACAGGTAGCACAGCCTCTGTATACCACCAGCACAGCCTCTACATACCCCAGCACAGCCTCTAGATACAGTCAGCACAGCCTCTATATACAGTCAGCATAGCTTCTATATGCAGCCAGCACACCCTCTATATACTCCAGTGCAGCTTCTATATACAGTCAGCACAGCCTCTATATTCGCTAGCACAGCCTCTATATACAGTCAGTACAGCCTCTATATAGTCAGCACAGCTTCTATATACAGTCAGCATAACCTCTATATACAGTCAGCAAAGCCTCTATACTGTATAAAGTCAGCACAGCCTCTATATACAGTCAGCACAGCCTCTATATACAGTTAGCATAGCCTCTATATACAGTCAGCACAACCTCTATATACAGTCAGCAAAGCCTCTATACTTTATAGAGTCAGCACAGCCTCTATATACAGTCAGCACAGCCTCTATATACAGTTAGCATAGCCTCTATATACAGTCAGCACAGCCTCTATATACAGTCAGCACAACCTCTATATACAGTTAGCACAGCCTCTATATACAGTCAGCACAGCCTGTATGTAGTCAGCACAGCCACTATATACAGTTAGCACAGCCTCTATATACAGTCAACACAGCCTCCATATGCAGTCAGCACAGCCTCTATATACAGTCAGCACAGCCTCTATAATACAGTCAGCAACAGCCTCTATATACAGTCAGCACAGCCAGTATATACAGTCAGCACAGCCTCCATGGTACATCTAATCCCCCATCCTGCTGCACACAGTAAAACAAACTAACTGATCATAATCACCTTCCATCCACTCTTCCAGGGCTGTGTCCTCCTGCTTCCCCACCACATCCTTATAGCAGCAGGCCAGGACTGTGGAACTTCCCCCTTCCTGCACCACTGTGATGAGGTCACAGTGTGATCACTCATCACTCTGCTACAGTAGGCAAAGGAGGAAGCTCCACTGCTCCCTGGAGCCAGCACATGGCTAATCTGCATCACATGCAAATTAGCAATGTGCACTTGGAGCTCAGGAGAGCACTCAGCTCTTTGCAAAGTCTGCCTGATGTGCCCCTTGTTAACAAGGCTGTCTGTCCCTAAGAGGCCCCTGGCTGTCAGGGCTGTATGTCCCTGATGGCTAATGGGCACCTCCCAGCTGTTCAGGGCCCCGGCACTTGCCCGGGTATGCTGGGTGCTGACGCCTTCACTATATGACATCTGGCTTTTTTTGCATCTGTAAAGCTGTGTTGTTATGTTGCAAAAACCACTGTGTTTTTTTTTTTCTGTCGGTGTATGCACCAAGCTACACAATATTCTCTGGTTATTGCAATTTTTGCTACACTTTACTTCTAATTTGATGTATTTTTTGTGCAGATGTAAAGCCATGTTTTTAATGTGGTTTTTTATAGTAAAAAAAAAGCTTTGTTTTAGGCTACATTCAGACTGTCCGTTTTTTGATCCGTTTTTTTCAATTGCACTGCAGAAAATGGATCACTCAACTGACATCCCAGCAAAGTCTACGGGTTTCCATTTTTGCCATTCAGACTGTGCTCTTTTAAAGTGATCTGTTTTTTCTCCGTTTTAGAAAAGTGCATGTCAATTTCTGTGGCGTTTTTCTCCTGCGTCTTTCCCATTGGAACCCTTCAAAATGGGGAAAAAAAACGCATCACCCAAAAACTTGTCAAAAAACGGATCCAAAAACAGATTGTTTTCTTTTACCATTCAAAAAAAAAACGGATCCAGTTTTCCAGCAGAATTCAACAAAAACACAGCACAAAACAAAGAAAAAAAATGCACAGTGTGAATGTAGCCTTACCACTTACAAAAGTAATAGCATCTTTTACATGTATTTTTTTCATTCTCCTCATAAAAGCTTCTAGAGAAAAAATAAGCACCAACACTACACAGTTCAGCAGCGTTTTAAGACGCACAGAGAGCTGGAGTTTTCATGAAATCCCATCCACTTTGCTTGGACATTTAAACACAGCAGAATTTTTGTACAAAAAACAGCAGAAAAATGCAGCACTCCATATGAACACAGCCTATATTTCTAAGCAAAGTGGATGTGATTTCATGAAAACTCCACCCCCTGTGCCGCTAAAAAGCATTAAAAATTATGGTTCCCATTTGCACTCAAAATGCACCAAATTACTGGAAAATGCATATAAAAATCTTTTCCCTTATACATAAAACAGCAGCAAAAACCAATAATCAAAGAAGATTGCTATTGCATTGTATGGTGCAGACACATGGGTGTACCCAGGATCAAAACTAGGGGGGGGCAAGCCATGGTCGTTCAGAACATCATATCCAGACCGGTGCATTGTGGGCACTGATCACGTGTTCCAGCGCTCCAGTGCATGCACAGTGCGCATATTGAAGCCGGGACAAACACATGATCAAACCCCACAATGATGACAACACAGCTGATAGGGGAGCAGAGAAAAGCCGGCTCACACTGCGGGGGTAAATGGAAGATGTGGCCGGCAGGGAGAGACCTCAGGTGCTGCAGCAGGAGGCCAGGTAGTGCCCCCCCTGCTGCGCCCGGGGAAAATGCACCACCAGGTTCCCGTAGATATTCCACTGGACAAAGGGGGTGACAGGGTCCCTTCTAGCTGGGGGGGGGGGGGCCTGCCCCCGCTGGGTATGCCCATGTGCAGACACCTGCAGAAAAGAACAGTAGAAAAAACTGAGCATCTATGTTATCATGAATGCCTTAGTATTACATTTGTATTATACTGCTGCACACACCAATATAGTTGAGGGTAGCAGTAGCTCCGGATTGGCTCCTCTGAGCACTTGAGTTGGGGCAACTGCCCCCTGGTAGCTACACTACTGCTGCAGAGCAAAGAGATGCCATTTTTTCTGAGAGGAGGAGGAGGTGCTGGGGAGAACATCACACTGAGACAGTGAGTGAAAGTCGGTGCCCTGACCTGCTAGGGCAGCGGGACTGCACCATAAAGTTGGTAGCTATGCACTGACACTTTAGTGGATTCAAATCTTCTGCCCCTATATCATGTTGCTTTGAGATTACATAAAGGAAATCTGTCAGCAGGTTTTTTCTAAGGCTACGTGCCCACGATCAGCATTTTAGTTGCAATGTGTCCTTCTCTTGCAGAGACACGCGTGTTCTCTGCAGGAGAATGCAGCGTGCAAGTCCATGATCAGGCTCCTAGGCGCAGCAGATTTTTGCAGTGTTCTCCCGCACTTTTGTCTCCACAAGCTTACATTGACATGCTGCAGCTTGGAAGCCGCACTGCCAGTTTATGTCAGTTTATTTTTTATATATCCAGGATAAACATGAAAAGTATTTATAAAATATTAGGACTCTCCAAAATGTTGCTTTACACATACTAGTTTTGGTTGTGGAGAGTTTTTAACCCAATAATTTAGAGCACAAGTTTAACTGCTTTTTAACAAGATGCTTTTATTGAATCATCAAGGAGATTAAAATGCAGATACAAAATGCTCAAAGATATAAAAGATAAATTACAATTGGATCTGGTTTACAGAGGACACTAAGGGGTTAAGATCTTTTTGTCTCCCACTTCAGGACATATTCATGGTAGCATGTTCTAACATAAACCATTGTGCATTTCCAGTATAAAATAAGGCAGAGAGCTGCAGCTTATAGTGTATAGAGGGTTCAATGAAATACCGCCCTACTAATACAACAACCACTGACTAATGCCTCCAACTCATTACACAAGATACTTAGCAACATAGGAATTTGAGCAAAAGCTTACCCATGTCAGTGCCAGATGTGGAGATGACCTCTAGGGGACGCCCCGATGCGTTTCCCTGATGCTTCCTCAGGGGGCATGTTTGGCCATGTCTCCCCCGTCCTTATATACCCCCCACCACCCCCCTCGCCACCTGCCTCCAGTTCGCGCTGCTCTGACGCCGCAGATGAGCGGCCGCGACGTCCCGGGCAGCGGCTTCCGGCCTTCACACACCGGAAGCGCGTCATTTGACGCTCCTTCCCGTGTTACTGAAGCCTTACACCGCCGCCCGAGGACGCGCGACCACGCATGCGCGGACCGCGAGCGCCATTTTGGAAGAGGGCAGCGATGCCCTGCACCCAAACCTGCACTCACCAGATTAGATAGGAGGGTCACCATATACTTAGGGCTTCACTTGGTGACCCGGACAGCATAATTCAATGGACCCATTAGGCTATATCAGCACCTAGTGACCCGGATACAACCCCATAGAAAACTACTATGTATATATACAGGGAGAACTATATGGGCATAACATCTTAATGTGCACAGAGTCATACATATATACAAACAATATGTTCACATATGACGCTCCCATTATCCATATCTTCTATTGTCCTCCTTCACACAGCAATCCATAGAAGTGATACAGGTTACAAAATCCTAGTGCCACAATAGGGGTCCCTTAAATCCAGAAAGTGCACGCACGGGCGCAGAATGGGGGAGGGAGAGGATACAGAACAGCTAAAAAACACAGACAAACAATAAAAAACAGTTAAAACCATATTATGAAAATACCATAAGGAACCCTCAGAAAAAACTGGGGTCCACAGCATAGTCAGCGGTTCAGATCCTACAGAAACAGTCAATCAAAAGACAAGAATATCCATCCTCATTATGGATAGGATATAAGTCCCCCTCCAAATTTAAGAGGAAGCTCACATCCACATCCATCTATCAAGTAACTTGATAGTCAAATTCAAAAATCAGAGATATGACACAAAACTTAGTTTTTCATTAAGACCATCTGGGGACTGCGTCCCCAGACGGACTGTCCATTGGCATTCCCTTCTTGCAAGAGCTTTTTTGTAGTCTCCCCTCTCGCTAGTATGTGTTATGTCAGTTTATGCTGTTTAAAAAAGCACAATAGGCATGGGATTTCTATAAATCCCATAGTTCAAAACGCAACATTATGGACTCGGCGAACACACACTATGTCCAAAACGCTGCTTATCCTGATCACAGACACTCACCCTAAGGCCTCATGTATGGCATAGTGTATGGCATATGGTATCCGATAGGATATGCTAATGATACTCAGCAGAAGGTCTCCTGCAAGTGTGACTGAGAATCATCTTCTGTGATCCAATCCTGTGATCAGATCACAGGTGCGGAGAGGAGGCAGAGATGAATCTCTCCATCTCCTACATTGCCAGCCTCAGTGTATATTGCACTGCACATAGATGTCATCAGAGTGCAGTGCAATGTTTCCCTCACACCCATAGACATGTATGGATGTGTGTGAGCCGAGACTTACTGCCAACTGCAGCATGCTGCAATTCTTTCTCTCATGCCGATTAGGCATGCGTAAAAACTCATAAATTGACACCACCTTTTGTTTAACAATGATGCGAGTGCAGCCCAATGTGTGTAAACCCAAGTGGACCCTTGTAAGGGTTGAACAGTCCAGCTGTATTATTGCCATGCAGATTAGGATGAGTGTTTCTGTAGGTGACATGGTTATGTGTCCTGGCAATAACATTACAAACCATCTTTCCTTCATTGCTTAATGACAGTGATAAGGAATTTACATTTAATTTAGATCAGTAAAAGCATTGGAACAACCCTGCCTATGAAGTTACTTTGGATAATCTACCATAACCAGATATATTTCCAATAATCATTCTCCTGCTACTACATTCTTATACTTTTCTTCAGTCAACCACATAATACAAACTGTATACACCTCAAGTCAAACTTGAGAAGTTAGATGTCAGTACAATGAGTCCTAATTTCCCTTTCTCTCCATGTCATATAGTGAAATCATTAATCATCTGCAGAAAAGGAATGTCACAGATTGTAAAATCCTTTGTTTGCTATTTAGATCCATGTAGATATGTTACAGCTTTTCTACGAATTTCCACTGCAAATATGTCAAGTATAAATTTAGCCTTAAGCCCTCCTTTATTTAGTGTTTAGATCTGCTGTAGTATTTCTTGTCAAGTCATGCTGTTGAGTCTGGCTAAAATAAATTGGACACTGGCAGAAAAAAAAGGGCAAAGGGACCCTAAAAATTGTATGTTTTCGATTCCACTCCATTTGCCTAGTTTAAAGTGAGAGGCTGGGCCTGAATTCCATTTTTCTCGGGGACCTGAACTGTTTTGGAACTGGTTTTATTTTGCCCCCTAAAAAAATGGTCAATGTTCCGCAGCATTTCTAAAAACAACAAAATGTAATGAAGTTTTATGTGTTAAAAATGTGAAAATATGTGGATCAGTTAATCAAGGAACGTTTGCAAAACAATGAAAATAGTAAATGATATGGGAGTGGACACCTGTGGACCTAGTGTTGGCATGCTCCGTGTACAGGATGTTCCTCCACAGTTCTTTATGTGTTTATTCATACAAACAATACATCTCTTATATGAGCAGCCATTCACACATCATTTGCCTAAGCATTGAAAATAGCTCCGAGGTGGATTCAAAGTGCAGAGTTTGCCTGTATTTTCATAGTATGCAAAAAGGAAATGGTAAAATATTTGCATTTCCTTTATTATGTATTAAGTCCTGGTTTATTATTATATTGCTTTAGTTTTATAATTCATAGTATTGTGTTATTTACTTATATAAATACCAGTAATTAAAACAATATAAAACTCCAAATATAGATATATAAATCATTTTGGCGTTCTAGTTAGATTACACATAGATAGCATTCGAGCAATCTGCCTGCTTACTATGTACAGTCCTGAGAGCATAATGTACTATCTGTGCGAGTAACAAATAGTAATGAGTATCTTCGCTTATCACTAAGCACAATATTTTAGTTTCCTTTTGATTTTTCTCTTTCTTTCAAGAGAAATATATATATTTTTATCTTCCCATTGACATTGCTGGATGAGGACATCTATCAGGACAAGTTGTAGTTTTCAATGACAGTTTCTATTTTCCATACAGTCAGCTTGAAAACAAGGAACAATGTGTAAATAGGATGAAATGGTGAAAAGAAAATGTAATTGTGCCATGAAATATTCTCCATCTCAGTATGATTATGGTAATATCAACATTGCATAGACCTTTTCTTAAGGCCGGCTTCACACCACGGTGTGATCCGATCCGGGGCTGTCCACTGTCGACCTGACAGCCCCGGACAGGATCGGTAAACAGAACAATATGCTATACTAGATGGTGGCCCAATTCTAACGCATCGGGTATTCTAGAATATGTATGTAGTTCACATGCTGTGACTGACAGAACTTGTTCAGTCAACGTGAGTGAACTACATATCTATCTATCTACAGTGTTGGCCAAAAGTATTGACACCCCTGCAATTTTGTCAGATAATACTCAGTTTCTTCCTGAAAATGATTGCAATCACAAATTCTTTGGTATTATCTTCATTTAATTTGTCTTCAATGAAAAAACACAAAAGAGAATGAAGCAAAAAGCAAAACATTGATCATTTCACACAAAACTCCAAAAATGGGCCAGACAAAAGTATTGGCACCCTCAGCCTAATACTTGGTTGCACAACTATAAATAACTGCGATCAACCGCTTCCGGTAACCATCAATGAATTTCTTACAATGCTCTGCTGGAATTTTAGACCATTCTTCTTTCGCAAACTGCTCCAGGTCCCTGATATTTGAAGGGTGCCTTCTCCAAACTGCCATTTTTAGATCTCTCCACAGGTGTTCTATGGGATTCAGGTCTGGACTCATTGCTGGCCACCTTAGAAGTCTCCAGTGCTTTCTCTCAAACCATTTTCTAGTGCTTTTTGAAGAGTGTTTTGGGTCATTGTCCTGCTGGAAGACCCATGACCTCTGAGGGAGACCCAGCTTTCTCACACTGGGCCCTACATTATGCTGCAGAATTTGTTGGTAGTCTTCAGACTTCATAATACCATGCACACGGTCAAGCAGTCCAATGCCAGAGGCAGCAAAGCAACCCCAAAACATCAGGGAACCTCCGCCATGTTTTACTGTAGGAACCGTGTTCTTTTCTTTGAATGCCTCTTTTTTCTCCTGTAAACTATATGTTGATGCCTTTGCCCAAAAAGAGAGAACATTCTTCCAAAACGTTTTAGGCTTTCTCAGGTAAGTTTTGGCAAACTCCAGCCTGGCTTTTTTATGTCTCGGGGTAAGAAGTGGGGTCTTCCTGGGTCTCCTACCATACAGTCCCTTTTCATTCAGACATCAACGGATAGTACGGGTTGACACTGTTGTACCCTCGGACTGCAGGGCAGCTTGAACTTGTTTGGATGTTAGGTTCTTTATCCACGATCCGCACAATCTTGCGTTGAAATCTCTTGTCAATTTTTCTTTTCCGTCCACATCTAGGGAGATTAGCCACAGTGCCATGGGCTTTAAACTTCTTGATGACACTGCACACGGTAGACACAGGAACATTCAGGTCTTTGGAGATGGACTTGTAGCCTTGAGATTGCTCATGCTTCCACACAATTTGGTTTCTCAAGTCCTCAGACAGTTCTTTGGTCTTCTTTCTTTTCTCCATGCTCAATGTGGTACACACAAGGACACAGGACAGAGGTTGAGTCAACTTTAATCCATGTCATCTGGCTGCAAGTGTGATTTAGTTATTGCCAACTCCTGTTAGGTGCCACAGGTAAGTTACAGGTGCTGTTAATTATACAAATTAGAGAAGCATCACATGATTTTTCTAACAGGGCCAATACTTTTGTCCACCCCCTTTTTTGTTTGGTGTGGAACTATATCCAATTTGGCTTTAGGACAATTCTTTTTGTGTTTTTTCATTGAAGACAAATGAAATGAAGATAATAATACCAAAGAATTTGTGATTGCAATCATTTTCAGGAAGAAACTGAGTATTATCTGACAGAATTGCAGGGGTGTCAATACTTTTGGCCAACACTGTATATATATATATATCAGCACTAGCGCTATGGTATATATGGTGGTACATTACAGCACATGTATAGCCACACTATAGTATATGGCGACACATTACATTACATGTATGGCAGCGCTATGGTTTATGGCGGTACATTACAGTACATGTATAGCATCACTATAGTATATGGTGGTACATTACAGTACATGTATAGCAGTACTATAGTATATGGCGGTACATTACAGCACATGTATAGCAGCGCTATGGTATATGGCGATACTCCGCTCCCTGCGGCCCCCCGCTCCTCCACAGTAAAAGTAAAAAAATCCTCAGTGAGGATACTCACCTGTCCGCCGGCTCGCTCCACCTCTGTCTTCTAGGTCCTACAGGACCTGTCGTTGCCTGGGAAACCAATCAACTGATCGGTCACATGACTGCTAACTGCCGGAGGGGGGCAGGATGGAGCAGAGGGGCAGGATGGTGACCGGGGGGCAGGATTGTGTTGGGGGGGCAGGATGGAGCGAGTGGGGCAGGATGGAGCCGGGGGAGGCAGGATGGAGCCAGGGGGGCAGGATGGAGGCAGGTGGGCAGGATGGAGGCGGAGGGGAGACAGGATACAGGATGGTGACGGCGGGGGGCAGGATGGTGCCGGAGGGGGGCAGGATGGTGGCGGCAGGGGGGGCAGGATGGAGTCGGCGAGGGGCAGGATGGAGCGAGTGGGGCAGGATGGAGCCGGGGGAGGCAGGATGGAGCCAGGGGGGCAGGATGGAGGCAGGTGGGCAGGATGGAGGCGGAGGGGAGACAGGATACAGGATGGTGACAGCGGGGGGCAGGATGGTGCCGGCGGGGGCAGGATGGTGGCGGCAGGGGGGGCAGGATGGAGTCGGCGGGGGAGCAGGATGGAGTCGGCGAGGGGCAGGATGGAGCCGGCTGGTGGCAGGATGGAGCCGGCGGGGGGCAGGATGGAGCTGGCGGGGGGGCAGGATGGAGCCGGCGGGGGGCGGGATGGTGGAGGCGGGGGAGCAGGATGGTGGCGGCGGGGGGGCAGGATGGTGGTGGCGGGGGGGGCAGGATGGATGCGAGGATACTCACCCGTCCGCCAGCTCGCTCCACCTCATGACTGCTAACTGCCAGGGGGGCAGGATGGAGCAGGGGGGCAGGATGGTGACGGGGGGTGGGGGGCAGGATGGTGATGGGGCGGGGGTTAGTGGGGCAGGATTGTGTCGGGGGGCAGGATGGAGCCAGGGGGGCAGGATGGAGGCAGGTGGGCAGGATGGTGGCGGCAGGGGGGGCAGGATGGAGCAGGAGGGGTGCGTTTTATAATCTGAATCTACAGGTTTCTGTACTGTAGGGAGTGGTGACAGCCCTGGAGCAGTGTCCGGGGGCTGGAGGAGGCAGGAGCAGGCTGCAGAGAGAGCGGGAGGTCACGTGCTCCTTCTCATTATGCTAATATGCACTGCTCCTGCTGTCATCACCTCGGTGCTGAAACCACGCCGAGGTGACAGGGGTGCGGGCATATTACATGTTCCTGCAGTCCTCCTGTGCTTCATATGCCACCCCTCAACCCGGATAAGGCGCCCCATGCTGCCGACGACACTAAAATAACAAACTTTGAACTTACCTCTCTGGCGCTTGCTTGATGCAGCACGTCCTTATTCCCGGGGAAGCTGGTCATGTGATCGGCACAGCAGAGTGATGTCATCAGTGCGTGCTCCAATCACATGACCAGCTTCCCCGGGAACCAGGATGTGCTGCAGCAAGCAGGGAGAGACGGAGGCAAGCATTGGAGACGTAAGTTCAAAGTTTGTTATTTTAGTGTGGGTGTCAGCACGGGGGGCCATATCCCACAAAGGGGGTCTGTGTGCCAGCACAGGGGGGACATGAGACATCACAGGGGATGTGTGCAAGCACAAGGGGACATGAACCATCACAGGGGGATGTGTGCAAGCACAAGGGGACATGAGCCATCACAGGGGGATGTGTACCAGCACAGGGAGGCATGAGCCATTACAGAGGGACGTGTGCCATTACAGGGGGACGTGTGCCATCACAGAGGGACATGTGCCATCACAGGAGGACTGTGTGCCAGCACAGGGGGACATGTGCCATCACAGCGGGACATGTGCCATCAGAGGGGGATGTGTGCCATCACAGGCAGGCCATAACCAGGATAGTAGGGCTATATCCCAGGATGGGGGGGCTATATATCAGTATGGGGGACATATATGCCAGGATGGTGGGGGGGTCATGTACCAGGATGAGAGATATATACAGAGGTTGAACAAAATAATGGAAACCCCTGGAAAAATCAACAAAAGTTATTTTAATATGGTGTAGGTCCACTATTTGCGGCGATTACAGCCTCAATTCTCTGAGGTATGGATTCATACAAGGTGATATAATTGGCCCAGCGGATCTCCACGAAATAGCACCCCAGATCATCACAGAACCTCCGCGGTGTTTTACGGTTGGGAGAAGACAGTCTGGATGGAATGCTTCTTTCGTCTGTCTCCAAACGTACACTCGGCCGGAGGTCGGAAAATGGGGTAAACGATGATTCGCCTGAGAATATCACATGTTTCCACTGCTCGAGGGACCAATTCTAGAGGTTTCTACATCACTCTAAACGCTTGGAAACATTTGTCATTGAGAGCAGTGGTTTTCTAATTGCAGTTCTTCTGTGGAATCCAAATTTGTGCAGCTCCCGACAAACAGTTTTCGTAGAAACTGGGTTCTGTAGGTGTTCATTGAGCTCAGCAGTGATTTTCGGAGCCGTGGTCTTGCGATCCTCTCTCAGAATTCGCTTTAGAGTCCGACGGTCTCTCTCAGTCAACTTCGACTTTCGGCCAGACCTGTGCTGCGGACGTTTTTCCTTCTCTTTCAAATGCAGTCATTACTTTGGAGACAGTACCTCTTGACACGCCAAGCATTCGGGCATTTTCTGTTACACTAGCGCCTGCTAAACGAGCACCAACAATTTGGCATGTTTGAAAATCCAAAAGGTCTGCCATTGGTATCAGGTTCTCATCAATGTTCTTACAATTCGGCAAAACAAACAGTTAATTTACATACACATATCACTTAACACAAATAATCAATTGCAAAACGTTAACATATATCACGGACAGGGATGTATGAAGCTCCCCTGCTGCCTGAGCCGCGGGTGAGGACCGGGGAGGGGGGGTGCTGTCAACGGCGGCCACTGGTGAGGGGCGGGGTGGGGGCTCCGCTGTTGGCGGCGGCCGCCGCTCTGGGTTAATGTGCTGAGTGGAGCAGCAGGCGCCGACCCCTTCAGCACTGCCACTCCCCCTGCCTCCTTGCCGCCTGAGCCTAAGGGCTCACATTGTCCAATGGACAGTGCGACCCTGGTCACGGTTTGCATGTTTATAACATGTTCGAAGATTACGATGCCAAAATGTTGTGTTTCCATTATTTTGTCCAACCCCTGTATATATATATATATTGATTGTAAGACAGACACTGGCATTATAAGACGGACCACATTTAACATTAAAATTTATTTTTTTCTCTTTTCCTTCACCAAATTTGGGGGTGCGTCCTATAATCCACTGCGTCTTATAAAGCGAAAAATACGGTAATTACAGTAAAATTTCAAAAAGAAGTGATACATAAAATAAATACAGCAGACAATAAAAATAAACAAAAATTGATAAAGACTTAAAGGGAACCTGTCACCTTGAATTACCCCCCAAACCTATCACTAGCTGTCCCTGCACCTTCCTAGCTGATTCCTAACCATCCCTGTCTCACCTAAAAGAGCCCTATAAAGATTAAGAAAAAGATTTATATACTTACACATAGTCTGGGTCCATAGTCTGCTGAGGGCGGGCACCGGGACTCCTTTCCTCCTCCTGGCTTGTTTGCCGCACGCCCCACTGGGTGTCATCAATCCATCCCTTGATCATCCCTTATATGCACCGGCTGGAACATCATATATCCGGCTCGGTGAATTGTGGGGGCAGCCCAGCTCCGGCGCATGCGCAGTGCGCATATTGATGCAGGCCCGTACCACGTGATCAGCCCCCACAATGCACCGGCATTGATATGACGTTCCGGCCGGTGCATATACATCAGAAGAGGCGGGAATTTTCAAATGAGGAGGAGATCAAGGGACGGAACGATGATGCCCAGCGCGGCGTGCTGCAAGCAAGCGAGGAGGAGGAGGAAGCCCACTCGCCACAGACTATAGACCCAGACTACATATAAGTATATAACTTATACACATATATATATACAGTTAGGGCCAGAAATATTTGGACAGTGACACAAGTTTTGTTATTTTAGCTGTTTACAAAAACATGTTCAGAAATACAATTATATATATATAATATGGGCTGAAAGTGCACACTCCCAGCTGCAATATGAGAGTTTCCACATCCAAATCGGAGAAAGGGTTTAGGAATCATAGCTCTGTAATGCATAGCCTCCTCTTTTTCAAGGGACCAAAAGTAATTGGACAATGGACTCTAAGGGCTGCAATTAACTCTGACGGCGTCTCCCTCGTTAACCTGTAATCAATGAAGTAGTTAAAAGGTCAGGGGTGGATTCCAGGTGTGTGGTTTTGCATTTGGAAGCTGTTGCTGTGACCAGACAACATGCGGTCAAAGGAACTCTCAATTGAGGTGAAGCAGAACATGCTGAGGCTGAAAAAAAAGAAAAAATCCATCAGAGAGATAGCAGACATGCTTGGAGTAGCAAAATCAACAGTTGGGTACATTCTGAGAAAAAAGGAATTGACTGGTGAGCTTGGGAACTCTAAAAGGCCTGGGCGTCCACGGATGACAACAGTGGTGGATGATCCCCGCATACTTTATTTGGTGAAGAAGAACCCGTTCACAACATCAACTGAAGTCCAGAACACTCTCAGTGAAGTAGGTGTATCTGTCTCTAAGTCAACAGTAAAGAGAAGACTTCATGACAGTAAATACAAAGGGTTCACATCTAGATGCAAACCATTCATCAATTCCAAAAATAGACAGGCCAGAGTTAAATTTGCTGAAAAACACCTCAAGAAGCCAGCTCAGTTCTGGAAAAGTATTCTATGGACAGATGAGACAAAGGTCAACCTGTACCAGAATGATGGGAAGAAAAAAGTTTGGAGAAGAAAGGGAACGGCACATGATCCAAGGCACACCACATCCTCTGTAAAACATGGTGGAGGCAACGTGATGGCATGGGCATGCATGGCTTTCAATGGCACTGGGTCACTTGTGTTTATTGATGACATAACAGCAGACAAGACTAGCCGGATGAATTCTGAAGTGTACCGGGATATACTTTCAGCCCAGATTCAGCCAAATGCTGCAAAGTTGATTGGACGGCGCTTCATAGTACAGATGGACAATGACCCCAAGCATACAGCCAAAGCTACCCAGGAGTTCATGAGTGCAAAAAAGTGGAACATTCTGCAATGGCCAAGTCAATCACCAGATCCTAACCCAATTGAGCATGCATTTCACTTGCTGAAATCCCGACTTAAGACGGAAAGACCCACAAACAAGCAAGACCTGAAGGCTGCGGCTGTAAAGGCCTGGCAAAGCATTAAGAAGGAGGAAACACAGCATTTGGTGATGTCCATGGGTTCCAGACTTAAGGCAGTGATTGCCTCCAAAGGATTTGCAACAAAATATTGAAAATAAAAATATTTTGTTTGGGTTATGTTTATTTGTCCAATTACTTTTGACCTCCTAAAATGTGGAGTGTTTGTAAAGAAATGTGTACAATTCCTACATTTTCTATCAGATATTTTTGTTCAACCCTTCAAATTAAACGTTACAATCTGCACTTGAATTCTGTTGTAGAGGTTTCAATTCAAATCTAATGTGGTGGCATGCAGAGCCCAACTCGCGAAAATTGTGTCACTGTCCAAATATTTCTGGCCCTAACTGTATATATATATATATATATATATATATATATATATATATATGTTGCGGACTATTTTATATATATATATATATTTATATATGTCCCTCACAAATTTAATCCCTACCGTGCTGTCTCTCCCCCCAAATGCTGTCTCTCCCATCCTTTGCACTGTCTCTCCCCTCTCTGTGCAGATCTCTCCCCTTGTGCGGTCTCTACTCTTTCTGTGCAGTCTCTCTCCCCTGTGCGCTGTCTCTGTCTCTCCCTTGAGCCTGTCTCTTACCTGTGCTTGTTCCCTCCTTGTGTGCTGTGTCTCTCCCCTCCACTTGTCTCCTCTGTGCCTGTCTCCTTCCTGTGCGCTGTGTCCCCCCTGCACACCTATCTTGCCCTGTGCGCCTGTCCCCCCCCCATGCACTGTGTCTCTCCACTGCACGTGTCTCCACCTGCACGCTATCTTCCCCCTTTGCCTGTCCCCTCCCCTGTACGCTGTGTCTTCTCCTTGTGCCTGTCTCCCCCCCTGCATGCTGTCTCCCCCCCGGTGTAACTTGCCCCTGACAAGGCCCCCTGAGTGCTGCCCCAATCCCCGCCTTCGGGGGCCCTGCGCTGCCCATACACCTCAACCTTGGGAGCCCCTGAGTGCTGCACCCACACGGGGGGCCCCTGAGTGCTGCCCCCACACTGGGGACCACTGAATGCTGCCCCCACACTGGGGACCCCTGAGCACTGCCCCCACATCAGGGGGGCCTTCAGGGGCCCCTTAGCGCTGCCTCCCACTCCTCCCTTCTAACCTTAGCTGCAGCTGCTGACCTCTCAGACTCTCAGCCTGTCATGTAGTGAGAGCTGCTGCTGCTCTACTTCCTGTGTGTGCGGAGATACAGGAAATAGAGCAGCTGCAGGTCTCACTACATGACAGGCTGAGTCTGAGATCAGCAGCTGCAGCTGTGGGCAGAGGTGTATCTAGGTTTTCTGGCACCCGGAGCAATAGTTCAGTTTGGCGCCCCCCACGGTCTGAGTAGACGTCATGTGACCAAGTGACCAATCATCCATATGCGATTTTTACACTTACAGGCGCAGTGACTGCTGAAACCAGCAAGAGCTGTTTCTGACAGTGAGTATATTACACATTATTAGGAGTGGGGTAAGATGCGGTCGCGTTCCCTTGCGTTTTTTAAAAGTACCCTGGAAATGCAACAAGCATCCTGAAGCGCACAAATAATGCAAGCAGCTCAATGGAGCCGCACTGCCATATGGGAGTCACCGCAGCCAAGCGGAGTGTCTGACCATCCGGATTTCTCTCTCCTCACCTCTCTTCTTGCTGCTGCGGTCTCCTCAACATTTGCTCTGCCGCTCTGCACATATCAGCACAGTATCCGGAAAAGAGTGATAACGAGTTGGAATCAAATGCTGCGCTGACCACAAAGATAAACACAGAGTAAATCCCACACTCTGTTTATTTTGCCAAATTTGGCAAAATAAACAGAGTGTGGGATTTACTCTGTGTTTATCTTTGTGGTCAGCGCGGCATTTGATTCCAGCTCTTTATCACTCTTTTCTGGATTCTTCAGTTCTCAGCTGGGAGCCTGCAGCGACCTCCTGTGTGCTTTTATTGTAGTTGTGACACTCACAACTACATCAGGTGAGTTTAACCATTTGGGGTCTGAGGGACCTGTATAATAGCAATACTACTCTATGTGCGCTTCCTTTCTCTTTTAATTTACATATGAGCACAGTGGCAGTCAGTGATGACAACATCGTGCCCCACCGTGCTGAGCTGCAGAATGCAGACAGCGGCAAAAGAGACTCTGGAGAAGAATGCTACCGGCAAAGGGACTATAGGAGTGGGAGCGTAATCCATGGGGGGCTACCACTGGTACACATACCCCGTATGCACGCGGCTCCGCTCCACACACCTCACACGCATGCGGCTCCGCTCCGTACATGGCTCTGCTCCGTACACCTCGTACACACTCGGCTCTGCTCCGTACACCTAATACAGACACAGCTCTGCTCCAGACACCTCCTACACATGCAGTTCCACTCCGGACACCTTGTAAGCACTCAGTTCCACTCCGTACACCTCGTACACATGCAGTTCTGCTCTGTACACCTCGTACCCACTTGGCTTTGCTCCGTACACCTCGTAAACACTCAGTTCCACTCTGTACACCTTGTACACTCTCAGCTCCGCTCTGTACACTTCGTACACACTCGGCTTCGCTCTGTACACCTCGTACACACACGGCTCCGCTCCTTACACATGCAGTTCCGCTCTGGACACCTTGTAAGCACTCACTTCCACTCCGTACACCTTGTACACACTTGGCTCCACTCTGTACACCTCGTACACATGCGACTCCACTCTGTACACCTCGTACACACTCGGCTCCACTCAGTACACCTCGTACACACTCGGCTCAGCTCCGTACGCCTCGTAGACACTTGGCTCTGCTCTGTACACCTCATACATACACGACTCCGTTCCATACACCTAGTACCCACTCGGCTCTGCTCCATACACCTAGTACACACTCGGCTCTGCTACATCCACACTGTAAATCCATCCTGACCCCACACATAAACTTCACCTTATCCAGCATCATGATGACCAGGACTGCAGAGTCCTGCATACACCGAGGAGCTGATCATGTGATTCCTGACTACTCCCCTCCATTGACATCATCACAGGTCCTGTCAGCACAAGTGTGCTGCTGTGCAGTGGAGAAGAAAGCCGGCTCCCACTGCGGGGGGGGGAGCAACATGCGGCCGGCGGGGAGAGACCTTGGGTGCTGCAGGAGGAGGCTGAGTGTGCCTTCATTGCCTGCTGCGCTCAGGGCAGATGACCCACCCCCCCCCAGCCCCCACCTGGATACAGCCCTGGCTGGGGGGCACTGCTCAGAGGCCCACGAGGGTGAGCTGTGGGGGCAGTGCTCAGGAGCCCCTTTTAGGCGAGGGTCACACTTGCATTATGACCCTAGCCTGATGAAAGTATTTTCCGCTGCAGCGCAGAGCGTTTAATGCTATGCGCTGGTGCCCATAAAAACCTGTGTTCACCTTGCCAACCACTGGTTGGCAAGATGAACAGCGGGTTTCTATGGGCTCCGTTGTCTGGCAGCACATAGCATTAAATGCTCTGCGCTGCAGAGGACAATACTTGCGTGAGGGTAGGGTCATAACGCAAGTGTGACCCTAGCCCTCAGGGGCCCAGTGGGCCCTCTCCAAGCAGTCCAGGTGACTGAACTTGTCCGGGTGCTGACGCCGGCTGTGAGTAAAGGTAACTTTTTTCAGACCAAGAAGAGGGAAAAATTATGGAATCATTCAATTCTGAGGAAAAAATTATGGAATCACCCTGTAAATTTTAATTCCCAAAACTAACACCTGCATCAAATTAGATCTGCTCGTTAGTCTGCATCTAAAAAGGAGTGATCACACCTTGGAGAGCTGTTGCACCAAGTGGACTGACATGAATCATGGCTCCAACACGAGATATGTCATTTGAAACAAAGGAGAGAATTATCAAACTCTTAAAAGAGGGTAAATCATCACACAATGTTGCAAGAGATGTTGATTGTTCACAGTCAGCTGTATCAAATCTGGACCAAATACAAACAACATGGGTAGGTTGTTAAAGGGAAATATACTGGTAGACCAAGGAAGACATCAAAGCATCAAGACTGGAAACTTAAAGCAATATGTCTCCAAAAAAGGAAATGCACAACATAACAAATGAGGAACGAATGGGAGGAAACTGGAGTCAATATCTGTGACTGAACTGTAAGAAACTGCCTAAAGGAAATGGGATTTACATACAGAAAAGCTAAGCAAAAGCCATCATTAACACCTAAACAGATAAAACAAGGTTACAATGGGCTAAGTAAAAGCAATCGTGGACTGTGGATGACTGGATGAAAGTCATATTCAGTGATGAATAGTGAATCTGCATTGGGCAAGGTCTCTTAGGGATAGAGGCAATGTAAAATTCTGATAGAATCTGCTCACCTGGTGAAGTTGTATACCCACAACCAAGTTTTGAGCGCTCAGAGGCAAGCTGCCGCGGGATCCACACTTCCACGGGTAACCGCGGTAAAGAATCAGCCTAACCAGGACGAAGTGTCACTTGATCTGCTAAATTGGATAGGAAGGTGATGATGCTGGCACTTTTGTTTGGTGTCGTTCCAATGAGATTTAAAAAGATGACTGCTTGAAGAGAACATGCAAATTTCCACAGTCATTAATGATATGGGGCTGCATGTCAGGTAAAGGCACTGGGGAAATGGCTGTCATTACATCTTCAATAAATGCCCAAGTTTACATTGATATTTTGGACACTCTTCTCTATCCCATCAATTGAAAGGATGTTTGGGGATGATGAAATCATTTATCAAGATGATAATGCGTCCTGCCATAGAGCAAAAACTGTGAAAGCATTCCTTGAGACACATAACGTCAATGTCATGTCCTGCAAATAGTCCGGATCTCAATCCAAGTGAAAATCTTTGGTGGAAAGTGAAGAAAATGTTCCATGACAAGGCTCCAATAGGCAAAGCTGATCTGGCAAAAGCAATAAGAGAAAGTTGGAGCCAGATTGATGATGACTACTGTTTGTCACTCATTAAGTCCATGCCTCAGAGACTGCAAGCTGTTATAAAAGCCAGAGGTGGTGCAACAAAATACTAGAGATGTATTGGAGTGTTCTTTTGTGTGTTTGTTTTTCATGATTCCATACTTTTTCCTCAGAATTGAGTGATTCCATAAATTTTTCCCTCTGCTTGGTCTGAAAAAAAATTACCCTTAAAGGCCCAGTTACACACACAGATAATTGTGCAGAGATTGTTCGCAGATCTCTGGTTGCAGTGAAATCATGGACACATTGCTCCATTTTGTGGCTGTGTACAAATGAACAATATGTCCATGATTTCACTGCAACCAGAGATCTGTTCAGAAGTTGGACACAGATATCTGTGTGTGTAAAGTGGCCTTTAAAGCTATAAAGTTGCCATTTGAAATGACTTTAGTTTTGTGCCATGTCTGTGATCTGCTTTTTTTCTACAACATTAAACAACTAAATGAACATCTTCCAGCCAGGTAATTCCAAAAATTTTGCCAGGGGTTGTACATTACAAAAAGACCAAAAATGTAAGTCAAAATGTGTTTTTAATCCCATCTTGACGGACAATTTTCTACCTTTTGTTTTCTTTCGTGTTTTCCTCCCCATCTTCACTGAGCTATTTTTTTTATGTTTCTGAACAAAAAGTAAGTGAGGGCTTGTTTTTTTTTTGCAAGACAAGTTATATTCAAAGACACCATTCATTTTAACATACAATTTACTGGAAAATGGGGAGCAAAATCAAAGTTTGGTGAAACTGGAAAAAAAACCTTTTTTGTACAGCATTCAATGTGTAGTGAAAATTTATGAGTTATGGTGGGTTTACACACACCAATTTATCTGTTCAATCTCTGAACCAATCTCTGGTTGCAGTGAAATCATGGATACATTGCTCCATGTTGTACACAGCCACAAAATGGAGCAATGTATCCATGATTTCACTGCAACCAGAGATTGGTTCAGAGATTGAACAGATAAATTGGTGTGTGTAAACCCACCATTAGGGTGGTTTCACACTGGCGTTTGTGTCTGCATGTGTATGGCATGCAGACGCAAATGCAGCCCATACTGATGTGAGTGCAGCGGAGAATCTCCGCATGCGTTCATATTAATATGCACCCCGGCCAGCCAATCAGCTGTCTCGGGGGCGGCCGGGAGGAGGAGATCAGCGGCAGAGATCTCCTCCTCCAGGCCACAGCTGATCTCCCGCCAATGTCGGCGCGGGAGATTTGAAGACACAGCTGATCTGACAGCTGTTTAAATCTCCCGTGATGACACCGAATAGGTGATATCGGTGCAGGAGATAAGAACAGCTAATCGCTGCTTCAAATCTCCCGCGCCGACATCACCTCTTCGGTGTTGGCGCGAGAGATTTAAACATCTGTCAGATCAGCTGTGTCTTCAAATCTCCCACGCTGACACCAGCGGGAGAGCAGCGGTGGCTGTAGCTGATCTCCCGGTGGCCGCCGCTGATCACAGGCGGCCACCAGGAGAGATTTCAATGTGATTCGCAGCGTTCTCCTGCGCTGTCATGCGGAGGACACTGCGGATCCATTGACTTCAATGCGTGGTTTGTGCGCTTGCGGGCCCTTGCAGATAAATCAAGCGACTGCACAAAAAATGCAACATGCTGCATCCAGAGTGCGCTAGGAAGGTGCACAAATGCAGGCACATGCATTCCCATGCTAAACATAGGAGCGCAGTGCGCAAGTGTTTGGCTGCGTTCGGTGCGCTGTGTTTGCAAACACCAGCGTGAAACCGGCCTTAGTATGATTACAGTGATACCAAAGTTGTGAATTTTACTTTTTATAATTAGTGAATTGTATCGCAAGCAGTAGAACCCACTTCATTTTCCACATAATCCAGAAAATAAATGTCAGTGGGATATATCAGGATCATCATATAAACCCATCGCAAATATAACTAGAAAAGGAAAGGAAAGAGGCGACCAAAGGGTATAATGAAATGTATATTATAACTTTATTGAGGACGTGCAAAATCTGGTATAAAACAGGGGGAACAAATATACATCCAACCACATATGCGGTCTGAATATCAGGAATATAAATATATAATGGCACCAAACCAAGGTGCAAGTGCCAAAAGCATCCACATAGAGAATAGATGTCCCATTAAACATATAGTTTATAACCAACATTAGTACATCATACAATGCAAAGATTCATAGGAGGGTGAAGATCTATATTTCACAGAAGAGTCAATTAACCATACTATCAATTAACTATAATATCATAGTATCTTATAAGTCATGTAAACTCCACATCTCCTAACATCCAACAAAAGACTAGATAGTTAGTGGCACAATTGCCACATGCAGATGGAGAGGAGATATATGTAGAAATATATAAAATATATATATGTGGAGCTATAACCTATAAGAGGTCTCTTATAGGTTATAGCTCCACATATATATTTTTTATATTTTTTATATATTTCTACATATATCTCCTCCCCATCTGCATATGGCAATTGTGCCACTAACTATCTAGTCCTTTGTTGGATGTTAGGAGATGTGGAGTTTACATGACTTATAAGATACTATGATATTATAATTAATTGATAGTATGGTTAATTGACTCTTCTGTGAAATATAGATCTTCACCCTCCTATGAATCTTTGCATTGTATGATGTACTAATGTTGGTTATAAACTATATGTTTAATGGGACATCTATTCTCTATGTGGATGCTTTTGGCACTTGCACCTTGGTTTGGTACCATTATATATTTATATTCCTGATATTCAGACCGCATATGTGGTTGGATGTATATTTGTTCCCCCTGTTTTATACCAGATTTTGCACGTCCTCAATAAAGTTATAATATACATTTCATTATACCCTTTGGTCGCCTCTTTCTTTTTATAATTAGTGAAAAATTTCTGTACTTTATATAAAAAAAAACATGAATTAAATAAATTTAGTTTGTGTTGTCATCTTTTTGGAGACCAGTATTATTTTAATTTTTACATTACTAGAGCGATAATAGTGTTATTTTATTTTTGCGTGACATGTTAACATTTATATTGATACCATTTTATGACAAATGCTACTTTGTTAACTGCTTCTGATTACAATTTTTAGCGGCGATGCGTCAACCAAAAAAATGCAATTTTGCTATTTTGAAATTTTACCACTTCGGATTCATGAAATGGGTTAGTTCATTTTAGATTTTGACAGATTATACTTTTACAGATGCAGTGATACTAAATAGAATATTGTGCAAAAGGTTTAAGCAGGTGTAAAAAATGTTTGTAAGCAAAAATGTTTTAAAAAAATAGAAGTGTTAATAGTTTAGTTTTATCAATTAACAAAGGAAAATGGAAAATTATTGAACAAAAGAGATTAAAATAGAATCTAAATTAAATTAATTTTGGTGTGACCACTCTTGCATTCAAAACATAACTAAAACATCAATTCTTCTAGGTACAGTTGCGCACAGTTTTATTTAAGGAACTTGGCTTGTAGGGGGTGCTAGTGATTGGGGAGATGTCTTTGCAGGAAATTCTGGTGAGCTCAGGCTTTGCTTATCTACTAGGATTAGAGTGGTTGGGACCTGTAGTATTTCACAGTCTTACAGTGTTAATGTGTGGACAGTCCACGTGAAGTCATTATCTAAGCTCCAGCCTATTAGAAAGTACCACACCCTACATTTACAATACCTTCAGTCTCTTCCTGCAAGCTACCAGAAATAGTTTATAGGAAATAAATCTGGAGAGAGAAAAAGTGCAAATGGGGTCTTATCTTTTGTACAGAAATGCCTTATTAGTGCAGGAGAGGTTCACTGTTGTGGATTCCTTGCATTTAATTTCTGGTTTGGAGCTCCCTCGTGTGGTTGAGACTGGTGATGCATCTACTCTGTCTGTGAGAGATGTATCACCTGAATCTGATAATGACTGGAGGGGTGGTTTGGACTGGGATATTTAATGGTGGGTTTACACGCCACGATATCGTTTCGATATCGCAACTCAATGGCGCGGGAGCGCGCAATTAGTGCACGTTTCACCCGCATCGCATTGCCTGTTTAGACGCTGCGATATCGTAATACAACGTCCGTGCGATGTCTCCGCCTCCCAATCCAGGATCGCATAGTTAACATGGGAGTGAATGGGTGACGTATCAAATCGCATCGTAATTGGGTGTTTACACAGCACGATCTGGCTTCAATCGCTATGCAATATCGGGGCATTGAATAGCACGCTCATTCGATCCCCGATATCGCATTGACATCGTTCCTGCATCGCATTGGACGTTCACACCATACAACGCAGGCACGATATCGGGTCCAACGATTGAACCACGTGACTTTTGATTGAAATTGTACTGCGATATCGCGACGTGTAAACCCGCCATAAGTGTGCTGATTTGGCCGGCTCTTTGCCAGTGGTCAATTGTTCATGGGGTGACTGCTTTTCTCATGCCTTCTCCTGGCACTTGCTGAATCCCTTACAGATAAGTGAATGGTTGTTTTTCTGCAAATCTGTGGCTCATTTGTAATGTGCCTTTTGTATCTGAATTACTCATGTTTCTGCTCTGAGTGTAGGATTTGTAAATTTGTCTGTATAAGTGTTGTTTTTTCCCTGCATTCAGTTAGGGAGGAAATTCTCCTTAGTCCATTAACCATTCCATTACCTGTCTGTAGTTCCCAGTTTTGTTTAGTGTCAGCTTTACTGACTTTGGAATTGTTCGCAGGAGTCTTGCTGGTTTAGTGGGAGGCGAGTCAGTGTGGGCTCAGATGTTTTGCTTATCCAGCAGTTGGCTTTTTGATAGGGTTTTGCTGCTGGTTGCGGAAGTAATCTGTCCTGTCCTTTCTCCATTCAGTTATAGTTGGGCCTCTCCTTGCTTGTGTCTATTTTCTGACTGTGTATTGTTGTTCATCTCCACTAACCATCAGTATTTGTGGGGGGCCGGCTATTCCTTAGGGGTATGCTCCAAGGCAGTCAGGTATTTCCTGTTTCCGTCTTTAGGTTTAATTAGTCCTCCGGCTGTGCTGAGGCGCTATAGGGCATCGTAGTGCGCTCCATGGCTACTTCTAGTTGCGGGGGTTAGTCAGGATTCCCGACCAGTATTAGTCTCCAACCTCTTCTGTGAACACCACATGTTACTCCTCAGTTGCCGGTTCATAACAGTACCACTGGCCCCACTGTATGTGAGATTAGCACAGAAGCAGGTAGAAAAAGTCTGCAGGAATGTAGTGTGTGTTTGCTTTTCTTACCTCTTTTTCTTGGGGTGATTGAGGAGTGTTTTGGCATTATGGATGTGCAGCAATTGGCTTTTCGGATGGACCATATTTTGGCAAGAGTTCAGGGTATCTCAGATTATATTACTCAGTCTCCTGTTTTAGAGGCTAGGATTCCTACTCCTGATTTGTTTTCTGGCGATAGATCTAAGTTTTTGAATTTTAAGAACAATTGTAAATTGTATTTCACCTTGAAGCCCTCGGATGACCCCGGTCAGCAGATTAGGATTGTTATATCTCTGCTGCGGGGTGATCCTCAGGATTGGGCTTTTTCCTTGCCTTCTGGGGATCCGATTTTGGCTAATGTGGATTCCTTCTTTCAAGCATTGGGGGTATTATATGATGAACCTAACATTGTAGACCAGGCTGAAAGAACCTGCTGGCCTGGTCTCAGGGTCATGAAGCGGCAGAAGTGTTTTGTCAGAAATTCCAAAAAAGTGGGCTGTTCTTACAAAGTGGAATGATGATGCGCTGGCGGCGCTTTTCAGAAAGGGTCTCTCTGAGTCAGTTAAAGATGTGATGGTGGGATTTTCCACGCCTTCTGGTCTTAATGACTGTCTTTGGCCATTCAGAAACAAACAGGCATTTAAACAAGCGTAGAACTATGCGCGCTGCAATTTTGCCTTCTGAACAGGTCTCTGAGCCTATGCAGTGTGACAGAATTCTTTCTAGAAATGATAGGCAAGGATTTAGACGACGTAATAGCTTATGTTTTTACTGTGGCGACACTTCTCATGTCATTGCTGACTGTCCTAAACGAGTGAGAAGACTGGTCGCTTCATTCGCTATTAGTACTGTGCAGCCAAAGTTTCTTTTGTCGGTATCCTTGATTTGTTGTTTGTCCTCCTTTTCGGTTATGGCTTTTGTGGATTCTGGTGCTGCCTTGAATCTCATGGATTTTGAATTTGCCAGGCGTTGTGGTTTTCCATTGCAGCCTTTGCATTCCCTTATTCTGTTGAGGGGTATTGATGCCACGTCCCTGGCAGAGAATAAGCCTCAATTCTGTGCTCAGTTGACCATGCGGGTTGCACCCGCTCATCAGGAAGAGTGCAGATTTTTGGTTTTGAATAATTTGAATGATGTGGTTGTTTTGGGATTTCCATGGCTGCAAGAGCATAATCCTGTTTTGGATTGGAAATCTATGTCGGAATCTACTTGGGGTTGTCAGGGTGTGCATGGTGACATTCCCTTATTGTTTCCCCTCCTGCTTTGGAGAGCCCTAAGTTTTTGTCTGACTTTTGAGATGTTTTTGAAGAACCGTGATTGTGCTATTTAATTCCTGGTTGTAAATTCCCTAATGGTACCTTTACACGCCGCGACGGCAGGCTGGATACATCGCGCTACTTCACGTGCACGAGCACGCTCAAACGGCTACAAACGGTCAACGCACCCTCTTTACACGCCGCCATAAAGTGCGCTACGCCACGCTACATCTGTAGCTAGCTACATCGCCGGGTGTGTCAAGTAGCCAGCTGTAGCTTAGCGTACCACGTTTACACAGCGCTACAATAAGCTACTATGGGCGGACCTGGTACAGCAGGGACAGCACATAGGCGTGCCACAATCATGGATTACGAGCCATCCGTACGCTGATAGGACAGCGCAATATCATCATGATTGGCTAGGCATCGCAGGAGGCTGAGAAATACAGCACGCTCGAGCGATTGTGTAGTGTGACTGGTCAGCTCCTTAAATATGCCGCCCTAGGCAGCGACTACCAATCGTCATGCAGGAGCTTCCTCCAATGATCGGTGATGGGGCGTGGTAACCCGGAGCCTGGGACACGCCTTAGCTACATTGCAGCTACAGCCCCGGGTGTCCGGAGTTCCCTTCCGTTGCTTCTTTACACGCCGATACAGCTCGCTACCATCGGCGATGTAGCCATCAGTTTTCGAGCAGAGCCCATAAACAGATGTATCTGTCGCCGGCTGTAGCGTCGCGTCTTCAGACGCCGCTACGACGGGCTACATTGACGCTACAAGCTACATTTGTAGCCTGTAGCGGGCTGTATCCAGCCTGCCGTCGCGGCGTGTAAAGGTACCATAAGGGTCGTCTTTTTAATCTGTCTGTGCCTGAACATGATGCCATGCGGAATTACATTAAGGACTTGTTAGAGAAGGGCCATATTCGACCATCGTCCTCGCCGTTGGGAGCTGTTTTTTTTTTTTTGTTGCTAAAAAAGACGGTTTGGGGTTATGCTCCAAGGCAGTCAGGTATTTCCTGTTTCGTCTTTAGGTTTAATTAGTCCTCCGGCTGTGCTGAGGCGCTATAGGGCATCGTAGTGCGCTCCATGGCTACTTCTAGTTGCGGGGGTTAGTCAGGATTCCCGACCAGTATTAGTCTCCAACCTCTCCTGTGAACACCACATGTTACTCCTCAGTTGCCGGTTCATAACAGCTCACCTTTGGTATTTGTGAGACACACAAACACTATATACACGTATGACAGCTGCTGTGGACCCACGTGGAAAGAAGTCGGTATAGGGTAACAATATTGGGTATAACCCATGCTGCTGTATTATCCACAAATACACTTTCAGATCAGTCCATGCAGATCACAAATTATTTATTATGTCAACGCATTTCATAGCCACCACGGGCTCCTTCTTCAAGGCAAATCAAGAACAATATGATTTGTCCTGAGTTAGCAGCTCATTGTGGCTCTGAAACGCGTTGACATAGTAAATTCTCTGTGATCTGCATGGACTGATCTGAAAGTGTATTTGTGGATAATACAGCAGCATGGGTTATACCCAATTTCATTACCTTGTACTGAGAAATAGTTTTTGGTTTTCCTGACCAGCCTTTTATTTCATCTAGTGTTTACCGGTTTTACCTCGTCTTATTTTTGTAATATTCTTCATCCTCTCGATTTTGTACTTTACTGCTATCTTGGTTTTGACCCATCTCCCCGACTACGCGTTCGGAACCAGATTTTTCCTTGTCCTGACTTCTCAGCTTTGAACCTGCTTGATGACCATTCCTATTTCTGGACTGCTGCTTTCCATAGTTACTTCCTGGAGCCTATTGTAAATCTAGATCCATGTATAGGGGTTAAAGGGTGTCAGGGTCACTCATGGTTCTGCCTGACTGAGCGGCTTGTGAAAGTAGCTTGGATGGATGTCACTTTATTTGTGGCCACATTATAGAAAAAATTGTTTCTCTTCATCCTCCCTCTCTTTGGTAATGGCTCCGCTCTTAACAGTGGTGGATCACGTGTAAAACCTGTCCTGTTTGGCCCAAGGTCTTGCAGAGAAGATTCAGCGTCTTAATACCACTCATACCTTGACATGTGTGTGTAGCACCTCTCTTTTTTTTACAAATGTCTGAGGTTTACTTCCATCATCCTCAAAAGAGTAAGAAGCACAAGCCATGAGTTGATATCCATTGTGGAGAGTCTGGATGTCAGAGGCCTACCTGGCCTAGTCACTTACCACCAGAATGACATCAGCATCTGGGTGGGTCCAAGGATGCCTACCTAGGTGCCCAGGTATAATCTTGCAAAAGTAGTGTTTGTTTATCTCACCAAAAGAATTGTTGATTGTGGGTCTGCAGTTAATTTGGTTGATGCCAAAGTCTCAAAAGATCTTGGCTTACCTTTGACAAAATTACATTTTCTTATAAAAATCACTGCTATTGATGATACACCTCTCACCCAGAGTGCAGTGAATTATGTTATTAAAGAGGTGCTTGTTGGGACTTTAAATTTTGAATTTGTCATTTTTTTTGTCCTTGAAAACCTGTCATCAGCATCGGTTTTGGGCATGACATGGTTGTGTAAACATAACCAGGTTATAGATTGGCACCAGGGTAATATTGTGTGCTGGAGCCCTAAGTTTCAGGAGAAATGTATGTCCGTATCTGTGAACCAGTCTAAGGCCACACCTACTTTTATACCTTGCGCATTTAGAGATTTTCAGATGTATTTTCTGTGTCCAAATCTGAAAAATTACTCCCAGACAAATATTATGATTGCCCCATAAACTTGGTACCTGATTTTAATCTCCTGGAGGATAAAATTTACAATATTTTTGGTCCAAAATGTCTCTCCATGAAAGATTATAGAGCAGACAGTCTGCAAAAGGATTTATGAGACCACTGACCTCACCTGTAGGCACTGGGTTCTTTGTTGATAAAAAATGTGGTCTCAGACCTTGTATTGACTATCGTTAATTTAACGCTATAACTGTAAAGAATCAATATCTTCTTCCACTCATTCATGATCTATTTAACCACCTATTGCGAGCCTTTCGGTTCACCAAACTTGATCTCAGGGGTGCGTATAACCTTCCCCGTATAAAGAAGGTGTTGAGTGGAAAACCGCATTTAACACACCAGAGGGGCACTATGAGTATCTGGTGATGTCTTTTGGGCTTAGTAACGTGCTGGCTGTCTGTCAAAAAAATTTTTATGATGTATTCAGAAATATTAGTGGTCTATATGTGGTTGTCTATCTGGGCAACATCCTGATTTATTCATCTTATGCTATGTCACACACCCACATGTGTGTACAGTACTCCAGAGACTCAGATAATTCCTTTTTTGCCAAACTTGAAAAATGTGCCTTAGCAGAAGAGGTACCTTGTCTGGGGTTTATTTTGTCTCCCTCATTGATTTGACCAGGAAGGGGGTGGATGTGGTTAATTGGAAGCCTGAGGCAATCCATGCCTTAGGCTAGCTTATGAAAAATCTGACCGTTTCTTATCCAGGAGAGTAGGACGAGTAGCATGAGTGACATCTGTTTTTTGATCCATGTGGCATGCTAGTGCAATGCGATTGAATTTTTTCTCAGCTAACTTAAGTGTGACATTCATGTAACATCCGTGTGGTGTCCGTTTGCAATGCGTTTTTAACATAGTCTTTCCCATTCTGTATAAAGTTAGAAAAGAAAAGAAAGGGGAGCTCATGGTGCAGGTCATATAAGCTGGAGCTCCCACAGTAGACCCGACATGCGGAAACTTCCCAGCGCTTGCAAGCCTCACACTTACACTGTTCTAGTAGCAAGGAAAAGCTGCACTCCCCAGGAATGCCGAGAACCTCATCCAGACGCCGTTGAGACGTCCAGAAGGTGACAGACTTCTTCCCCGTGGAGAAGCCCCAGTCCTCCCCCTCCAAGATGGCACTGACGCCTAGGTCCCCTTCCACACCTTCCCGTGCCTCCCACAGCCTGGAGGAGCACTCTGACAGGGAGGGAAACTATGAGGCACCGATCACGCAGCGGTCCCTGCTGGGTCTCCTGGGCTTGCTGCAGAGATCCCTGCAGGAGGATGTGCGGGACATGATGGGGAAATTCACCGGGATCTGGCATCTTTGGGCGAACATATGTGCCACATAGAAAACAAGATGGCGGAGTACGCAACCGCACACAATGAGCTGGCTACGGATTATGGTGTCATGGAGGGGGAGTTTAAGCAGGCACAATTAAAGATATGTGATCTAGATGATAAGATGTGGAAGGGGAATGTCAGGATCAGAGGCATCTCGGAAGCAACTGATATTGAGGATTTAAGGGGCTCAGTGATGACATTGCCGCAGCTCATTCTCCCAGACACCCCGTTGGGTGATTTGGAAGTAGACAAAGATTACAGAATCCCTAAATCCCTGCATATTAACAAAACGCTGCCCAGGGACATCTTGATTAGGTTCTGCAAGGTTAAAACTGCAAACAGTGTTCTAAAATCCATGAGACAAAAACCCTCTCTTGCGGCTTCGTTCTCGGAGGTGACATTCTTCCCAGATCTTTCTGCGGGAACTTTAGCTAGATAAAGAGAGTTCACTCCATATTGCAAGATTCTGCGAGATAGAGGTCTCATGTATAGCTGGGGAACACCAGTGCACATAGATTCCGCTACAAAGGCTCAGCACAGGTGTTCCGCTCCCCCAGTTGCCTGGGAAAGGCCCTAAAAGAGTGGAACTTCATCCCAGGAGCGGAAAAAACACCACCCCTCTCAGGAACAGGCAACAACACTCCTGAACGCTCAGCTGTGCAGGACTGGGAAAAAGTCGGCTAATGTTGTGACTGTAACGCTGCGGGACTCTCTTGTTCCTTTTTACCGGTCTCTTCCCTCTGAGTATCCGGGAGGCTCCGGGTGCTCCAGGGGGTTGTAATCTGTCCGTCCAGGTTTATTCCATTTTATAGACCGGACTTCCCCCTTATTGGGGATTCAGGTGGATGGGTACACCCTCAGCTGTAGACTTAAGCCTATCTTTTGGTTTACATATGTGTTATGTGTTGTTTGTTGGGATGCTTAAATTTTATGTCCCTGACTTTACCCTGTGTTTGAATGTGCTCCTTCCTGCCAACAGATGCCAGTCAGTCAGTCAGTCTATATTAGCGTATCTGTAAGCTATCATGAATGTGAAACTAGTCTCACTTAATGTTCGGGGGTTGAACTCTCCGGCCAAGAGATCTTTCCTGTGGAGAGAGGGGCTATGTGTAACGCTGATGTCCTCTATTTACAGGAGACTCACCTGCTTAGCAAAGATAATGTCAGAATCTACTCTATAATTGCCATAGGCAAAATCGTGTCGGACCCCGAAATCGCCGTGGCTTTGTCACTATGTGACGTCACCACGGCGAAGCATTGGCCGCGTAGCGGCCAATGCGAGTCGTTGGCTGCGCGAGCAATGGCCGCGAGGCCATTGCGAGTCGCTAGCTTTGCGCGAAGCGGCCATTGCGAGTCGCTGGCCGAAAATAGAACCAGAGGCTCGGCCACAAAGCTAGCGATTTACCGCTCAGGTAGCGCGAGTCGCTGCCTGAGCGGTAAATCGCTAACTTTGTGGCCGAGCCTCTGGTTCCATTTTCGGCCAGCGACTCGCAATGCCCGCTTCGCGGCCATTGCGAGCACTCAGCCCCAATAAGTATTCAACCCCCCCAAAAAGTATTGGACCCCCCAAAACGTATTGGACCCCCCCAAAAAAAGTATTGGACCCCCCCAAAAAGTATTGGACCCCACCCAAAAAGTATTGGACCCCCCAAAAAAAGTATTGGACCCCCAAAAAAAGTATTGGACCCCCCCCAAAAAGTATTGGACCCCCCAAAAAGTATTGGACCCCCCCCAAAAAGTATTGGACCCCCCCCAAAAAGTATTGGACCCCCCCCCCCCAAAAAAAGTATTGGACCCCCCCAAAAAAGTATTGGACCCCCCAAAAAAAGTATTGGACCCCCCCAAAAAGTATTGGACCCCCCAAAAAAAGTATTGGACCCCCCAAAAAGTATTGGACCCCCCCAAAAAAGTATTGGACCCCACCCAAAAAAGTATTGGACCCCCCAAAAAAGTATTGGACCCCCCCAAAAAGTATTGGACCCCCCAAAAAAAGTATTGGACCCCCCCAAAAAGTATTGGACCCCCAAAAAGTATTGGACCCCCCAAAAAAAGTATTGGACCCCCCCCCCAAAAAAAGTATTGGACCCCCCCAAAAAAGTACTGGACCCCCCCAAAAAGTATTGAACCCCCCAAAAAAAGTATTGGACCCCCCCAAAAAGTATTGGACCGCCCCCAAAAACTATTCACACCCCCCCAAAAAACTATTCACACCCCCCCGAAAAGTCCTCACACCAGCTATAACTACTATAATCAAATTAATGCACGTTCTAGAATCCCGATGCATTTGCATCGGGCTCACAGCTAGTGAAACATAATTGTTTTACTACGGGGTTCTTTGCAAATTGCCCCCAAAAGAAGGCAGGGGTGTGCGTCCTTATCAAAAACTCGATTGCATTCCAATTATTTCATGTTATTGCTGACCCAGCGGGTCGTTATATCATTGCGAAATGCTCTCTTGCCGGTGTGCCAGTCACTATTGCTAATGTGTATGCCCCAAATGACACCCAAATTCACTTTTTAAGAACCTTCTTTGAAAAAGTTGCCGAAGAATCCAAGGACCTGAAATACATTTGTGGGGATTTTAACATAATTCCTGACAGGACCCTAGACTGTTCTACGAGAGGTTCACATGGTCATGGCTCACGTCAGTATGCCGGGAGATGCGCTTACACGATGTATGGCGATATGTTCAGCGGCGGAGACATATTTTACCTTCTTTTTGCACAGGCACAGGTCATACACGAGAATTGACTATTTTTTGGTCGATGACAGTTCATTGTCGACCTGTGTTTGTGTGGAAGTGGGCCTCATCACCTGGTCCGATCACGCCCCAGTCTCACTTGAGATTGACCTAGAGCGTTATTTACCTCCCCCGTGTAGATGGAGACTGAATGTAAGCTTCCTGGCTAACCTGAAAGCTGTAGAGGATGTTAACTGTTGTTTAGAGGATTTTTTCCAAATTGATGACAACGGTGCAGTAGAAGATGACACAGTGTGGGAGGCACATAAGGTGTTTCTTAGGGGAGTCTTTCTACAAAGAGCTTCCCAATTTAAAAAAGAGAGAGACAAACGGAGAACAGACTTAATCCATCGCCTTCGTATCTTAGAAATGGACAACAAAAATTGTCCGTCTCCCTGAGGTTCCAATTTAATCTTTGAGGTTAGGACGCAATTGAGATCCTTTATGTTAAGGAAGCATGAAAAACCCCTTAGACGTCTCAAATCTGCATGCTATGAATTCGGAGATAGCGATGGTGCGATTTTAGCGAGACGGATAAAAAAGAGGGCAGCGAAGAGTGTGATTGAAAAAAATGTCTGACCCGGCAGGGAGGATTGTTCGGAACCCCTCGGAAATTTCAGCACTTTTTGCCCAGTACTACGAAAAGTTGTATAATTTAAAAGACGACCCTAACACCCCACAACCCACTCAGAATAGTATAGACGCCTTTTTGGAAGGTTTAAACCTCCCGAAGGTGTCGGCAGAACAGACTGCAATGCTCAATTCCCCGTTTACAATACAAGAGGTGGTAAAGACTATCAAATCCACTAAATGCCACTCAGCACCTGGCCCTGAAGGGCAGCCAAATGATTACTATAGGGAGTTCCCACAACTTCTGGCCCCATTCCTTGTTGGAACATTTCACCAGTGGAAATCAGCGGGTTCAATCCCAGCCTCAAATTTAGAAGCCACAATTGTGACGATTCCTAAGCCGGGGAAACCCACGGACTCTCCAGGTAAATAGGCCAATTTCCCTTTGAATTGTGACCTCAAATTATATTCAAAACTCCTAGCCAATAGATTACTGGAGGTGGTCCCGGTTCTGGTGGACCCGGATCAGGTGGGTTTCGTGCCAGGTAGGCATGCGAGAGACAGCTCCAGACGAATGATAAATCTAATTAGGTTGGCTGAAATGAATGGGGTCCCCAGTGTATTCTTGTCCTTGGATGCAGAAAAAGTGTTTGACAGGGTGCACTGTGGATACCTTGAAAAGGTCCTAAGGAAATTCGGCCTTTTCGGGCCTGTTCCTTTCAGCAATTTTATCATTCTATACCAACCCCAATGCCAGAGTTCTAGCCTCTGGTTTTCTCTCGCCTGCCTTCCAGATACCTAATGGCACCCGCCAGGGCTACCCGCCTTCGCTGGTGATTTTTGCCCTGGCAGTTGAACTGTTGGCCACCAACCCACTGGTCATGGGGATTGATTTGGTAACATCCCAACACATTATAGGATTATACATGAATGACATCATTATTTCATGCACGGATATTTCTAGCTCCCTCCTGGCAATAGTAGATACCTTAAATCAGTACTCGTGAGTCTCATTTTATAAGATGAAAGCCTCTAAATCTGTCATTTTCCCAATTAGAGTCCCCCGTGTTTAATTGCGGCTCTTAAAGCAGAGTTTCCTTTTAAACTAATGCCGGAAGAGATTCCCTATCTAGGCATTTTGTTATGCCCCTTAGAAGACTTCTGCTTAATTTAGAACTATTAATGGGCACACTTTCAAAAGATATAGCCTCCTACCCCATTCAAAGCCTATCGTGGATTGCCAGAGTCCAGGCGTTTAATATGATTCTCCTCCCTAAAATTACTTATGTCTTCCGGAGTCTTCCGATCTCTATCCCCGGGTATTGAATGAGGAAACTTTAAGGTCTGGTGAATCGGTATATATGGGCTCAAAAAAGACAGAGAATAGCTAAATCTGTTATGTTCCTCCCACTTAAAAAGGGGGGCAGGGGAGTCCCCAATTTGATGGAACTTTACAGGGCAGTGGAGTTGGCGGAGACTAAATCCTGGTGGAAATAAACAAATAACAAATAAACGTTGGGTCCAGATAGAATCGTAACTCGTTGAAGGGGGATCCCTCCGGGTGGCTCTGACCACAGAAAACCTGAGCCCCAGGAAGTGGAGCCCCCCGCTGGAAACTATGAAAACCTTGTTGCCGTACTGGAGGAGGGCTCCAAGGGGATGGACATGCCTCCCCCCCCATCCAGAGCTCTGAAATCACATATTCCATCCTTACACCTGAGGATGTGGAGTGAGGCAGGTGTGAACACGCTGGGAGAGATCCTCTCTGGGGGGGCGGTGTCCTCCTTTGAATCTCTCTAGTAGATATCCGAGACTCCACCTGGCACTCCTCCAATGCCTACAATTGAGGAAATTTCTCTCTTCCAGTGATTATCTGGAGGTTGTGGGAGACCCTCCAGGAGACCCCTAGGGTCCCCCAGTAATATAAAGGCATCTCAGATCTCTATCGAGATCTGATATTACAACAGATGCCCTCCAAACTTCCATATATGAAGAGATGGGAGTCAAGGTACCGTCACACGGGGAAACATCGCCGGCAACTCACGGGAGCGCGCACGTTTTGGGAATTTTGCCAAGATTGCTGTAGAGATGTTACATGCAGAGACATCGCCGTCAACGCGGCAGCAATGTTGAAAGCAACTTTCGCTACCAGGGTTAAACTCAACCCAGGCAACGATCATTAACATTGCAGTGAATGGGGGGAAGTTGCTTTCAACATCGCTGTTGCGGTGTCACACAGAGCGATGATAGCAAATTGCCTGAGCAACATCGCCTGGTTTACCAACATGTTGGTAAACCAGGCAACTTAGGTCAAGCAATTTATCGCCATTGAAATCACCCTGTCACACGGGGAAACGCACTAGCGATGTTGCTTCAACTTCACCACACACCTGAGTTGCCGGCAATGTTGCCAGCGATATTTCCCCATGTGACGGTACCTTCAGACTTAAGGTTCTCCTCCTCTCGGGACGAATGGGAAGGTGGCATATTAGCAGCTCAGGAAGCTACCAGATGTATAAACCATCTCGAAAATTTGAAAAAGATACACTTGCGCTGGTATGTGCATCCCACTAGACTTTCAAAATTTAATTCAGACTTTTCCCCACTATGTTGGAGGCAGTGTGGGGAGATAGGTTCCCTACCCCACATGTGGTGGATGTGCCCGAAGATCTCACCTTTTTGGCTACTGGTAGCGAGCTTAATCCATTCTGTTACGGGGATTCGGGAGGATCTTTCCCGAGCCTGGCAATCTTGAACATTGGTATGGACTGTTACCCACCAAACCTCAAAGGCACGGTAGCATACATATTGATAGCCGCTAGACTCTGTCTGGCTAGAAAATGGAAATCTCACATCCCCCCCTCTGTAGGTGAGGTCATTGATAAGACTAATCTAATATTTCAGCATATTTAGGAGGATGTCCCCATGGCAACCAAGCAGAAGCAGGGAAACTAATGCCTGGTACTGTGTTATCTAAATGTTCGCCACCAGGGGCGCATATCTGGAAGTATTCTGTGAATGTATTCACTTCTCTTGTGCTGTCCGGGAGCGTTATAGGTAACTATGACCCAACCTCGCTACTGTCTCTTTGTGTGTACAGATATAAGAGCGAAATACGTCCTTATGGACACTGTCACCCATATTGTATATTGAATTGACATTTGAGTGCAGGGAATGGGTACGTGTTAGTGTGATTGGGTATAAAACAATCGTGTCTAGGTGCAATGTGCTGCTGATTACAATGCTGCATCAATGTGTCCTTACTATCTATTGATGTGAACAAGGATTTGTTTATATGCTAGAGTGGACTATGTCCATTCAACCCTATCGTTTAACCGGAATGTAAAATTAGGGTTGAATGGACATAAGTAATTGTAAGTGTGTGGACTATCATATGTAATTTACAAGCTTTTCCGCATGAATTTTCACAAAGTTTTTTGATGATCTTATCAAATCGATTTTTTATGATACCTGCATTTTAAGATTTCATTATTTATATGTGAATTGTATGTTATTTATAAAAAGTGCGCCAAAAACATAGATCCTCCTGTTTGTGTGACGGTTTTGACGTCACATGGACAGCAACACCCACTAATTGTTACATGACTGTCAGTGTATATAAGATCTGTTTAAGAGGATGATGGCATCCCTGATGAAGGTGCCAGGTGGGCACTGAAACGCGTAGGAGGTGAATAAAGAAGGCTTGGATCAAAACTTCGTCTTGGGTCTTCCTTGATGCTTCTGGCAGCGCGGACCGCAACACACCTTTCTTTCCTGAAATTCCTGGTTTAACCTTTCCAAAACGGAACTTCTTCTGCTCCCTAACCTTTTTCTAAATCTGACATCTCCCTCTCAATGTGTGGCATCACAATAATGCATAGGCAGCAGGCTCGATATCTGGGTGTTATGTTTGACACTGATCTTTCCTTCACCTCCTATATACAATCTCTCGCTTTTGCACGTGCACTTGATGAACATCTCTAGAATCCGCCCCTTTCTCACCATGGAAACAATAAAACTTTCACTGAGACACTGATCCACTCCTTCCTTAATTATTGTAATTCTTTATTTATTGGCCTCCCCATCACTAGACCTTCTCCTCTCCAGTCCATACCTAATGCAGCAGCCAGGGTCACCTATCTGGCTAATCGTTACTTGGGCGTCTCCACTGTGTGCCAGTTATTGCATCGGCTGCCCATGCATTATAGGATCCAATATAAATTGCTTGTTCTCACCCACAAAGCTCTTCACAGCACAGCACCTCATTACCTCTCTACCTGAATCTCTGTCTTTCACCCTACCCATTCTTTTCACTCTGGAAGAGACTTTACACTAACACCTGCACTAATCCAAACCTTCCTCACCCGACTCCAACACTTCTCCCGAGCTGCACCATTTCTCTGGAATGCTTTACCCTAAAAAACGTAGGACTATTTGCAACATATATAGTTTTTGGCGCTCCTTAAAAACACATTTTAAGGGTGGCCTATCACATTCCCTAATCAAATGTCTTTAAATATAGCCTTTTTTCACTATTTCTCTTACCGTAACTCTGTGAAACTCCACCAGACTCAAAAGTTCTGCAAAGATTGGCTGTTACCACTCATGCAGCTTTTATCTATCCCCCATTTCCTCAAGAGGCTGGACCATCATTGTAAATAAGCACTTGTACTTTGTCACTCCCACCTCATTCTAGATTGTAAGCTCTTACGAGCAGGGTCATCATTAATTTTGCTGTAATTATTATTTGTTTGGTTTTTTACTGTTACTTATGACTGTTTATAAACCTTTGAATTGTAAACCGCTATATGTTGGCCCTATATAAATAAAGATTATCATTAATTAAATTACGACAAAAATCAAACTTATTTGGAATTCGTTAAAAGACTCAATCCTAGGCAAGCTAGGTGGACTTTGTTCTTTTCTAGATTTGATATTGTGGTAACGTTCCAACCTGGTACTAAGAATACAAGAGCTGATGCTATCTCAAAGTTTCTGCCCTTCACAAACTGAGGACTCTGAACCAACTCCTACATTAGCTAAAGGAATAATTATGTTGTCTGTTTCCTTATATCTTGTGAAAGAGATCTGGAGATCCCGATCCCAAGATCAGGACCCTGACACTACTCCCACTCAAATGCTATTTGTTGCCCCTAATTTCACCTATGTATTCTTTAAGAGTCACATGATTCTGTGTGTGCAGGTCATCCTGTTATAAACAATACTATTTGACTGGTAACAGGAATTTTTGGTGGCCTACTATAACTAAAGACTGTAAGGAATACAGTTGTGGCCAAAAGTATTGACACCCCTGCAATTCTGTCAGATAATACTCAGTTTCTTCCTGAAAATGATTGCAATCACAAATTCTTTGGTATTATCTTCATTTAATTTGTCTTTAATGAAAAAAACACAAAAGAGAATGAAGCAAAAAGCAAAACATTGATCATTTCACACAAAACTCCAAAAATGGGCCAGACAAAAGTATTGGCACCCTCAGCCTAATACTTGGTTGCACAACTATAAATAACTGCGATCAACCGCTTCTGGTAACCATCAATGAGTTTCTTACAATGCTCTGCTGGAATTTTAGACCATTCTTCTTTGGCAAACTGCTCCAGGTCTCTGATATTTGAAGGGTGCCTTCTCCAAACTGCCATTTTTAGATCTCTCCACAGGTGTTCTATGGGATTCAGGTCTGGACTCATGCTGGCCACCTTAGAAGTCTCCAGTGCTTTCTCTCAAACCATTTTCTAGTGCTTTTTGAAGTGTGTTTTGGGTCATTGTCCTGCTGAAAGACCCATGACCCCTGAGGGAGACCCAGCTTTCTCACACTGGGCCCTACATTATGCTGCAAAATTTGTTGGTAATCTTCAGACTTCATAATGTCATGCACACGGTCAAGCAGTCCAGTGCCAGAGGCAGCAAAGCAACCCCAAAACATCTGGGAACCTCCGCCATGTTTGACTGTAGGGACCGTGTTCTTTTCTTTGAATGCCTATATTTCTCCTGTAAACTCTATGTTGATGCCTTTGCCCAAAAAGCTCTAATTTTGTCTCATCTGACTAGAGAATATTCTTCCAAAACGTTGTAGGCTTTCTCAGGTAAGTTTTGGCAAACTCCAGCCTGGCTTTTTTATGTCTCGGGGTAAGAAGTGGGGTCTTCCTGAGTATCCTACCATGCAGTCCCTTTGCATTCAGACGCCGACGGATAGTACGGGTTGAAACTGTTGTACCCTTGGACTGCAGGGCAGCTTGAACTTGTTTGGATGTTAGTCGAGGTTCTTTATCCACCATCCGCACAATCTTGCATTGAAATCTCTCGTCAATTTTTCTTTTCCATCCACATCTAGGGAAGTTAGCCACAGTGCCATGGGCTTTAAACTTCTTGATAACACTGCGCACGGTAGACACAGGAACATTCAGGTCTTTGGAGATGGACTTGTAGCCTTGAGATTGCTCATGCTTCCTCACAATTTGGTTTCTCAAGTCCTCAGACAGTTCTTTGGTTTTCTTTCTTTTCTCCATGCTCAACGTGGTACACACAAGGACACAGGACAGAGGTTGAATCAACTTTAATCCATGTCAACTGGCTGCAAGTGTGATTTAGTTATTGCCAACACCTGTTAGGTGCTACAGGTAAGTTACAGGTGCTGTTAATTACACAAATTAGAGAAGCATCACATGATTTTTCTAACAGTGCCAATACTTTTGTCCATCCCCTTTTTTTATGGTTGGTGTGGAATTATATCCAATTTGGCTTTAGGACAATTCTGTTTGTGTTTTTTCATTGAAGACAAATTAAATGAAGATAATAATACCTAAGAATTTGTGATTGCAATCATTTTCAGGAAAAAACTGAGTATTATCTGACAATTGCAGGGGTGTCAGTATTTTTGGCCACAACTGTATATGCTTGTCTGTGAAACATGTGACAGAGCCAAGACAGCTCAAACCTGTCTCACTGGGTTTCACCAGTCCTTACCAAGCCTTGAGAGTCCTTGGACCCACTTCTCCATGGATTTCATTACTGACCTTCAAACTTCAGAAAGAAAGACTTGTTTCTGGGTGGTGCTGGATAGGTTCAGTAATCAGTGTCACCTTGTTCCTCTGTCTAGATTACCTAATTCGGAAACCATAAGTAAATTATTCATTAGTCATATTGTGTGGTTACATAATGTTCCTAAACTATAGTTTATGACTAGAGGGCTCAGTTTTTTTCCAAATTTTGGAGGACATTCTGTAAAAAGATTAATATTATGTTGTCTTTTTCTTCTGCCTACCACCAAGAAACCAATGGTAAGACGGAACATACTAATCAAACACTCAAGCAACATCTTCGGTGTTATGTGTCCAATCACCAGTCTGATTGGGTAGAAAATCTGCTATTAGCTGAATTTGCTATGAGTAATTAATATCAGAAATCTATCAAAACCACTCCCTTTTTCTGTGATATTATCCGTATTCTGGTTCTTTTTCTGCTACGGTAATGGATACCCTAATAGTACCTTTACACACCGCTACCGAGGGTAGCAACAGGTAGGCACCGCACGTGCACGCGCGCGTTTTCAACGGTTGCTAACGGTACCTGATGCCGCAAATACACGCCGCCACAAGGTGCTCCACAGAAGGTATTTTCTTCCCCGGAAGTGCCGACGGATGCCGAGGTTACCTTCTGTGGAGCACCTTCCCTGATTTACACGCCGCTACCACAAGGGAATCTGGGCATGCATATCGTGCGCCGTAACTACATAGGCATGACAGAGTTGTGTATTACGCGACGCTCGTACGGTGATTGGACAATGCAATAACATCATGATTGGCCAGCCAGCGCAGGGAGGCTGGCTAATACATGACGCTATAGCAAATGTGTAGTGTGACTGGTCAGCTCGTTAAATATGCCGCCCTGTGCAGGGACAGCCAATGGGTACACAGTAGCCCCCACCAATGATAGCTGATGGGGCGTGGTATACATGACGCTGTAGCACTCCCCAGGGAACTCAATTACCGTACCTGTGCCCCGATTACACGCCGCTACCATAGGGATTATACCTGCTTGTTTTTCAGCACGGCTGAAAGACAGGTATCCAAAGAGACAGGAAGGTACAACCTGAATTACACGCCGCCACTTCGCGGTGTTTTGAAGGTAAAAGGTACAATTGTCTCCGATACCTGCCGGTTTCTACCTTTCGGTAGCGGCGTGTAAAGGTACCATTAAGGTTGAAGGATCTGTGGATAAGTTAAACCTTATCTGGTCTGAGGTCAGAAAAAACATGAAGAGAGCACAGGATGGTCATGACTCATTTGCTAATAAGAGACGTTCCGGTGACCTGAACCTTAGAGTTGGGGACAAGGTATGGCTGTCCATGAGAAATATCAAGCTGAAGGTAACTTCTGTCAAGCTGGGTCCCAGATTTATTGGTCCATATAAAATTTTCAAAGTTAATTCTGCATAAACCCTAAATATGCATTCTGCATAAACCCTAAAAATGTCACAAATGTATAAGAACAGCGCTCAGATGACACGGGAACAGCATGGGGAAGACGCCTGTAAGCATTTCTAACTCCCAGGTCACTGCTGTGAACAATGTTGTCTGAGTACTCATACTCGCTTGTGAGACAGTGGTGGTGTATTATTATTATTATTTTTTATAACATTAAAGATTAAAAAAAAAAATTGAGCCACTCCAATGCCCCTTTGAAGAGACGTGGAGGAGGGCCTCTTTAAATAATGTTCTCATTGTTAGGAAGTGGGTCTCCCATAGTGTTGCCCTATGCTGGGCTGAGAAAAATTGTGAGGCACTCTGATGCCCCTTGGAAGAGATGTGGAGGAGGGCCTCATAAAAACAACTTTCCCATTACAAAGGAGCTGATCTCTTATACTTGTAATGCCCATGCATTAAGAATGGACTGAAATATTTACACCTGGGGGGGTATACATGAATAATACTGTATAACAATTTTTTTGTTATGGGCATCATGAACACCCTTTAAAAATTATTATGTGGGTGTTGCATCATGGACTACGGTCACCCTGGTGATAAGGTGGTGGAAGATGATGAGAAGGAGGAAAACTACAGCAAATAGCCAAAATCAGGAAGCATATATCTATTTGTGTGGGGTGAAGAGAAGCATGGGAATATACTGTACCTCCCCAAAAAAGACACTGGCATTGAGTTTATAATATGCTGCTATCATTTGGTGGTGTTGAAAAGTCTAGCCCAATCCAGCCCTTATTCATTTTGATAAGAGTCAGCCTGTCAGCATTTTCAATTGACAGGCGGGTGCGCTTATCATAAATAATTTCAGTTTACAATAGATAAACACTGGGCACTATCCAAGTGCTAGCAGCTTAATCAGGTGTATGCAGGGTTAATCCAGCGGTAGTAATCACGTCGGTGGTGCACAGTCCGTATAGCAGCAATGTATAGCAATATAGCGAGAAAAGATAAAACGGCAGCACTCACCAGCTTGTGACTTTTCTTTTATTCAAGGTCCAAATGCAAAGGATCCATGAACATGCTTGGGGGAGGGAGGGGTGGAGGACATCAGACGACGGCTTGCCGTTTCATGGCAATTGCCACTTCCACGGGTCTTTGCTCCTTTGCAAAGACCCGTGGAAGTGGCAATTGCCACGAAACGGCAAGCCGTCAATTCTTTAAGCACATTGTCAGTGATAATGTAGAGTGACCTGACCACCATTTTACCTGATCAAATAAAGTAAAAATAGCTTGTTCTCACCTCCGGTTCCACTGGAATGGTGCCTGGTCTCTTGGGGCTTGTGTGACATTATGTCATGTGAGTCTGTGGCGCCCCGCAATGATTGCATCACAGGAGTGTATTGCAGCCAAGACAGCAGCAGCAAAATTCTCTGACTAAGCAATGACAGGGCTTAAAACTCAGAGCTCCATACCCTACATGCACATCAGCATAGAGGGCCAATAAGGTCCTGGTGGGCGGAGTGTAGTTAGTGTAGGAGATTAGTGTAGTGGAGAATTTAGTGCAGCGAGTCAGTCTAGGACGAGTCTGCAAGAATGTAGGAGAAGGAGGAAGCAGACGTGGCTGGAGGAACGTAGGAGAGGGGGCCTTGCACAGTTCCGTGCAGCCCCTAGGCCACCCCCACCCCCGGTTGGGCGCCATTATCCCGGTGCCTCAACAACCGGACTCTGGGCAACCAAATACGGGTCACCATCCACCCATGCTCATCTACAATTGGATTACTGGTTCTGAAGCTAGCAGTTGTTCAGCACTGCTATGCAAACCAGGAGTGGAGGACCGCTCTCCAGGAGCACCCCACCACCGCCGCACACAGAGTTGTCTTGCCAGCGGAATACCCACCAAAAGGACCCAAGGCTCCCCACAAACAGCAGTCAGAATTCACCAGTAGGGAAATTGAAGCAGCCTCCTTGTACCCGATCTGGCACCCCAAGGCGACAACGACAACACAAACTAGCTTAGAATGGAGGAACACCGCGGAGCTCTGAGAAACACTGGTCATTGCTGAGTCCACCCGGTCCATTACCCGTCAACTGTATACCATGTATCACCTGCTGGTTACAGTACAGTACCCGTTACAGAGACTATCAGTGTCCGTGCCTTTCTTAGAACTGTCCAACTCCGCATACTAAGGTAACTACAGCTGCCTCACAACATCTTGTGCAGCTCCTGGCTCCGGGGACTCCCGCTCATCCTGTGGGGAGCGTCCCATCTTGCTGCATCCCATCCCCTGGAGGCCCAAGCAGCGCCGGTAGACATCACCGGAACTCTCACAGCTGGCGTCACGAAACAATTAACCCCTTAACTGTTCAGCCAACCCTTTTGAATCTGGACCACCGGGCCCCACTACCGGCAGGGCGCGGTTCCCGTGACAAGGAGGAGAAGAAACGCCTGTCCCGTGAAGTCCCGGCCACAGTGAGTCAGAATTTGGCATCACGAACAGGATACGAGCAGGCCCGTTCCTTAACGGGTATAATGTGCTTAAAAAGAACTTTATTTCATCAAAAAGGACTTTGTTCGTCCCAAAAAGAACTTTTCCCACCTTTTCACCGTTGGGCAGAGATGGCGACCAAGATGGCGGTCCCCGCCATGTGAACCACCACGTGCAGGCCCAGGGGTGAGCCTCCGCCCCTCTTCGTGGGAAGGCTCAAGGCAAAGGTGCCAAAATCATTGTCCGCCCCGATTGCTGGAAACAACCATGGGGGCGGGCCAAAGACTTTTTCGCACCTATGGACTACAAAAAACCCCAAAAAAGTGGGAGTGTCAAGAGGCTTTTCCACCAGCTCTTCACAAGAATGGTTACCGGTTTGGACGGGTGCGGTTCCTCCAAGAAGAAGATGGCCAGCATGAAGCTCCACCAGTTGATGCAGGAGGTCGAAGCGGAGGCCAGAGCAGCCATAGGCCATCCGGGTCCGGGTGCTGTCCTTACAATGGATGGCAACCCCGACTTCTGGCAAGAGGCGCTGCAGGACCTCCGGGTGAGACTCATGGAAACAACAGAGTGGACGATCCGCAGCTGGAGTGCGGGACTGGCCAGCCGACTCCATCGTGCTATCAAGCAAGGACTCGCAAGTGCTCCTGTGGCACCCTGGTACCTTGTTGGGCACCACAGAACCCTTGGGACATGAATGGAGCAGTAACAGCAAAGCATCACTCACAAATACACCAAACAACACCTTAGTACACCTTTAACACCTGTTTCACCCCAAGCCTCTAGGGGGAGCTCCACTGGTCACTTTGAGCCAGTTCCCCCTATAAATAGGGTCTTGGAGGGAGAAACACCAGAGTGTGCAGACGCTAAGAGAGCTGCAGGACGTGTGCATCACCAGTTCTGGAGCCATACTAGGCCCGAACCAGCACACCTGCCCAGTGAGGAAACCTTGCAATAGGGGTAATAGGAAAGGAGAGCACATCACAGGGACAACAGAGTTACCTTAACTCTCCCTCATCATCCGGTTACTGGAACCGAGCTGTGAGAGCTACCCAGCCACCACAGAGAACCACCATACTGCACAGGGAGTTTAGCCCCCTGCTCACCTAAAGCACCCACCGACCAGAGCCCAGGGAAGAGCATTGATCCGGCTTAACCCTTTTACAGTGCCCTCAGTGCTGATACTCAGGTGAATCAAGTTCCTTTGAACACACTACCCGGTCTGGCTGGATTCCACATCCACCCACCTTACCAAAAGACACAGAGAAAGAAAGCCTACACCACTGCTTGCTGTGAACCTCCAGGAGTGTTGACCTCACCCTCAACCGGTCCGAGTGTACCTGCTTTCCACCAGTAAAGGTACCTAAAAGACTTTGGTGTGTCTGCGTTTAATTCCTGGATCTAATAGCAGTCTGACTAAGCTGCCTCACAACATCTTCTGCAGCTCCTGGCTCCGGGGACTCCCGCTCATCCTGTGGGGAGCGTCCCATCTTGCTGCCTTCCATTCCCCGGAGACCCAAGCAGCGCCGCTGGACATCACCGGAACACTCACAGGTGGCGTCACGAAGACAATTAACCCCTACTGTTCAGCCATCCCCTTACTGATCTGGACCACCGGGCCCCACAGCCGCAGGCGCGGTTCCGTGACAAGGAGAAGCAGATGCCTGCGACCTGCAGAACCCAGCTACGGTGAGTCAAAATTTGGCGTAACGAACAGGATACGAGCAGGCCCGTTCCTTAACGGGTATTGTGTGCTATTTAATGGCTGTATATACCGAACTGTATATTTAAACCGCCATTGCTGCGTGAAAGGCGGGAAAAGAAGGGGTGTGACTGTGCAAAGGGCACTAAGATTGGCCCCGCCCCCACGCTCTGACGACTTCCCCTGTACGCAGCAGGAACCAGAAACTCCCGTGATGCCTCACTCCTCACCGCGAGGCCGACACTTCCGTTTGAAACCGAAAGGACAGGCCGCGCTTAACTAAGGGGGCGCGAGGATGAGTATCCCGGCTCCTAACAACGCGGTACCCCCGCAACAACAACCGCTAAACATACCTCTTGATGGACAGCAACCCGCCGGCGGTATGCCGCAACAACCCGCTCCGATTATGCCGATATCCCTGCCTTACGTTCCGAATGCGACCTGGTTACCCAAGTACAGCGGTGTGGAGACCCGGGCGTCAGTGGGTGCTCTCGTCCACAGGACCAGCCGCCTTTACAAAGACAACGTGGACCAGGGCTCATCCCCAACTGAACGCCCGAGCTCATTAACCGCGAGACAACACAGGGTGAGGGAATCACAATATTAATTTATTGGATCCCCAAACAGTTAACAGCATATAACGCATAACCAGCAAAACACAACAATGTAACAGGCAACAGAGTCTCACCCTTCCGCTGGCTCACCAGGGTTTAGAATGTAGCACAGCAAAGTCTGTAGCCAGGTGACTGTATCATCCCAACCTGGGTTGCTTCCTCATCCTTATGTAGTCTTTGTCATCACAGCCGAATCCGATAATCCGATACTGAAGTCCTTGTGGTTCTATAGTCCGTGTTCCGGTCCCCTTGGTCGGCACCGGAATGCCTAGGCCTGGGGTTATGGCTCGCTAACCGGACCCGAAGACCCTAGATTAGCTGCCTGTATCCAATCTTCAAACTCTAATCTTCAATCCAGTGGACCTCTAGCCGGGACCGAAATCCCTAGACTGAGACCACTAGACAGAATCTAACTCTAATCTGCTGGTCAAAGTGAACAGTCCTCCTTATATACCTAAGCCCTTATTGTAGGATATTCGGGACGTCACGATTGGTGCAATAACACAGTCTTTTCATTGGCTGAACTCCAATCCTCATTTAACATATTTTAGTACTATTGCAATCCAAATGCTGATTGATATAGCACCTAGCAGTGATACAATGAAATGTTAGTATGAGACATTCAGTCTGCAAACCATGACATTAACACAATAGTGGCTGGAGCCACAATCAACATTCACAGGGTAATAGACAATGGACGATTAGCATAATTAAGTTCTCTGGCCTGCTATGACAAACAAGTTAGATAATTACATTACCATGCTAAACTTAAAGTAATCTATGAAAATACTGTAGGAAATTCTCCTTGGCCAATACAAGTTTATAAGCCAATATACAAAACAGTCTGGGTTACATAAGAAATCTTCATATGTTCTACATTGAAGGGGTCCATTTCGTCACATACCTCCCCCTTCTTATGTAACCAGACAGGGCAGTCAAATATGATAAGTCTCTGGTCATCCTTCTCCTCTGAGCGGCATTGTCTTTTTTAATGGAGAAGACAGCAATCGAGGCCTCCATCTATACACCTCCCCCAGATTACCTCCCCAGGATGGGCTGACATATTGTGGACAAGCAGTAACATGGGATTCAGGAGTTGGGCTCCCATAAACTTCTGGCTATCAATCCTCCCCCAGTCAATGGCCACAGTCTGGCTAGGTGTACTCACTGTTAATGGCTCAGAGGAGAATGATGGGGGCTGGGAACATGGATTATCCTCTGAAGGTGTGGTTGCAAAATCCACTTCAGGGTGCTGCTTGGCTTCCTGGATGTTGGTGATGGATGTGACAAACTGGCTGGATAGTCCTTGTCCTGGGTCAGCTTGCAAAACAACAGTTGTAGGGAGGCCATCCATGAGCCCCACTTTAACCTCCTCCTGGTTAGCCCCTGAATCAACAGGTGTGGGAAGGCTGCTCACAAATCCCACATCAACCTCTTCCTGGTCAGTCTCTACAATAGCAGGCATGGGGACGCTGTCTGTAAGCTCCACATCAACCTCTTCCAGGTCAGTTTCCACAATAGCAGGTGTAGGGTCACAGTCTATAAGCTCCACATCGACCTCTTCCTGGTCAGTTCCCAAAGCAACAGGGATAGGGACATTGTCCATAAACTCCATATTGTCCTCTCCCTGCTCAGGCTCCAAAATAACAGGGGCGGGGATGCTGCCCATACGCTCCAACTCGCCCTCTCCTTGGTCGTTCACCTGCACACCTTCCAAAGGGATGTCTGAGCACTGACCCTCAGCCAGGGAGATGGTTAATTGGGAACATGGTACATGGTCTGGAGAAACAATAGCTGGGCTTACCAGGGTGTGGACAGAATCAGTTTCTTGTTGTCCCGGGGCTTGGACGTCACTGACCTGGACTGGCTGTGCTGGCCGATAAGCTCCAGGCATGGGGCCCCGGTGTTGGCGACAATCTTTGTCCATATGTCCAAGACGTCCACATGTATAACAGCGCCGTGGATTGGGCAAGTCACGTATCCTGTCTGTATACCTTTGTCCTGGTGGGGCTTCTAATGGGTAGCAGATTAATCCTACTTGAGCGGCTGGTGGTAGCAGTTGGTGAGCTGGAATTCCTAAAATATGTCCAAGAACCCAAGCCCTCTCTTCTCTTGAGGCTTTGGGCCCCAATGCAGCCAAGCACTCCTTGATTTGGACTACTTTGGACCTGGTGATTTCCCAATATTCACTGGATCCATGATGTGGTACACAATTTACATCCTCTGGTACCACGTCGGCGGGGTCCTTATCATCCTCACCATCATTCTGGGTATCCCAATGGACCAATTTCTGGATCAAAGCCGACCGAGTGTCAGCATTCCTGTATTCAATATTTCGCCTCTGGCACAGATCCTGTAGCATCCATTCACTGCTGCTGCCGTATCTCCTCTCCGGACCTTTTCCCATGGCTGAGCTGGTGGGGTTGGACATGGCAACGTCCGAAACCTGAATGTCTCACTATGGCCTGCTGGGTACGCTTATATGCATCCCTGGTTGTTGAGCCCTTGGACGGTGTCCACGAACACCAATCCCCTGCAGCTCCCCTGGATAAACCAGGCTGAGTAGTATCCCACCGCTGCCACCAATTGTGGAGACCCCGGGGTCAGTGGGTGCTCTCGTTGCAGGCCCAGCTGCCTTTACAAAGACAACGTGGACCAGGGCTCATCCCCAACTGAACGCCCGAGCTCCTTAACCATGGGCGGAACACTACTCAGACAACACAGGGTGAGGGAAACACAATTTTAAGGCTTTATTGGATCCCCAAACAGTTAACAGCATATAACTCATAACCAGAAAAACACAACAATGTAACAGGCAACAGAGTCTCACCCTTCCGCTGGCTCACCAGGGTTTAGAATGTAGCACGGCAAAGTCTGTAGCCAGGTGACTGTATCATCCCAACCTGGGTTGCTTCCTTGTCCTTATGCAGTCTTTATCACAGCCGAATCCGATAATCTGATACTGAAGTCCTTGTGGTTCTTTAGTCCGTGTTCTGATCCCCTTGGTCGGCACCGAAATGCCTAGGCCTAGGGTTATGGCTCGCTAACCGGATCCGAAGACCCTAGATTAGCTGCCTGTCTCCAATCTTCAATATCCAATCTACAATCTCCAATCCAGTGGACCTCTAGCCGGGACCGAAATCCCTAGACTGAGGCCACTAGACAGAATCTAACTCTAATCTGCTGGTCAAAGTGAACAGTCCTCCTTATATACCTAAGCCCTCATTGTAGGATATTCGGGACGTCACGATTGGTGCAATAACAGTCTTTTCATTGGCTGAACTCCAATCCTCATTTAACATATTTTAGTACTATTGCAATCCAAATGCTGATTGATATAGCACCTAGCAGTGATACAATGGAATGTTAGTATGAGACATTCAGTCTGCAAACCATGACATTAACACAATAGTGGCTGGAGCCACAATCAACATTCACAGGGTAATAGACAATGGACGATTAGCATAATTAAGTTCTCTGGCCTGCTATGACAAACAAGTTAGATAATTACATTACCATGCTAAACTTAAAGTAATCTATGAAAATACTGTAGGAAATTCTCCTTGGCCAATACAAGTTTATAAGCCAATATACAAAACAGTCTGGGTTACATAAGAAATCTTCATATGTTCTACATTGAAGGGGTCCATTTCGTCACAAGCGGTACCCCAGTACCTTAGAGACATTCCAGAGGAAGATATGCCAAGTGCTGGACATGTACGCTATGACCGGTAAGCAGAGAGCTTCAGTTGTTATGGGACAGTTAACAGGCGCAGCCGAGCTGCAGAGCCGCAACTGGTCTATAGAAACTCAGCAATCTGTGGAGCAGATATTCGCTAAATTAACCCGGGTTTTTTGAACGTCATACTGAAGCTGAATTAAGACTGTCATTCTACCATTGTAACCAAGGGGCACAGGAAAGTGTCCTAGATTATTCACTGCGCTTGCAAGAAGCACTAAGACTGTTAAAGCAAGTCGATCCTGATGGTGTCAGAGATGAGAACAAAGCGTTAATTGGACAGTATATTGTGGGCCTTAGACTATCTGAGGATAGAAAGCAAGCAAGCTGGTGGTCCATACAAAACCCTGGCGCGGAGTTTGACACTTTGAGAGACTTAACAGTGTGGGACAACGGCTCGCCGCAGTGCCTGATCCCGCTTCACAGCAGTAGCAGACTGACATCCCTTCCGTGCCTGCAGCAGCATCTCCAATCCCTGCGGTCCAGTCCAGTGCACAGACTATCACACCTGACCGGTTTGAACAACTGTGTGCTAATGTCGAGCAGCTGATGAAGGACATGGCCAAGCTACAAGCTGGGAGAAGACCCAAGACAGATGCAAGGCTATCGGACAAAATTCAACTCACTGACAGCCCTGACGACGTCCCGTGGATGTACAGAAAGAACAGCCGCCGTGAGGAAAACCTGCAGAACGTCGCAGCCCTGACAGGCGCCGCGCCAGCCAGCAGAGTGACAAAGGAGGACGTACTCAAGAATCCCGTCCTTTAAACGAGCAACCCCTGGGCGAGAAGGGCCAACCCCAGGAGTAGACTATCCGGGCCTGACCAGCTGGGAATACAAGTATGTTGGAGACTGTCCATATCTACCAATCGTCATCGATGGCATCGCTACCTCCGCCTTGATAGACACTGGATCCCAGGTGACAACCATCCCGAGTATCCTTTACAAGCGTTCTGGCAAGATGTTAAGCTGGAACCCCCACACCCTGATCTGAACATTGAAGCCACTAATGGTATACTAGTTACAGTAGAGGGACAATGGGAAGCTACAGTAAAGGTGGGGAGGGTGCGGCTGAAGAACCAGGGTATCATAGTGGTTCAGGATAAACCTAACAACAGGGGTCCATATGTAATACTGGGTACTAATGTTATGGTTAAATGCATCGATGAAGTGTTGTTCTTATTCCAATAGAGTGTTGAAGCTGGTAGACCCAGAGAGAAGAGAGCTATCCAAAAACAGATCCGAGCTCTAGTTTATCAACAACAGGTAACATTGTCAAATGGTGAAATTGGCAGAGTACGGGTCACAGATCCCATTCCAATTGTGGTACCACCCAGAAGTGAAATGATGATCTGGTGTCGAGCAGCTATAGGCCTCAGAGGGCAGGACTACCAAGATGTAGTACAACCTGTAATGTCTGATAGTAGTCCTACGCTCTTGACAGCCAGAGGGTTGGTCGACGTGAGAAAAGGGAAAGTCCCCGTACGCATATTAAATTATGGTGATGACTAAGTCAAACTGCCAAGATATGCAACTGTCGCAAAATTGTACCAAGTTGAAAATGATGCTGTAATTGATGTAAAATCCTCTTCCCAAACAGTCACTGATGAACCCCCTCACTCCAAAGATCAGTTAGAGAAATGGTGTCAGGAGCTCAGTGTAGGAACTGACAACACACCCTCTCACCAGAAAAATGGAGTATACCGGGTAGTTCGGGAGTATGAGCAAGTGTTCAGCAAACACCCACTTGACTTTGGGAGGATTAAAGGGGTACAACACCATATCCCCACAGGCAACCATGCACCTATCAAAGAAAGGTACAGGCCTATACCACCCACACACTACCAAAAAGACAGAGATGCTTCAGGACATGAAAAATGCAGGAGTCATTAGGGATAGCTGTAGTCTCTGGGCAGCACCACTAGTCCTGGTTAAAAAGAAAGATGGTAGTATGAGGATGTGCGTAGACTACAGACAAATCAACAAAGTTACACACAAGGATGCATACCCATTACCCCGCATAGAAGAGTCACTAGCTGTACTCATCTGCCAACTACTTCTCCACATTAGATCTTACTAGTGGGTACTGGCAGGTTGCCGTTGCAGAGGAGGATCGTGAGAAGACAGCCTTCACGACACCTATGGGACTATGCGAGTTCAACAGTATGCCATTCGGGTTGTGCAATGCCCAGGAACATTTCAGAGACTGATGGAGTGTTGTTTGGGCCACAAGAATTTTGAGACTGTCCTATTATACCTTGATGATGTCATTGTATACTCCCAGGCCTATGAAGATCACCTCCAGCACCTGAGTGAAGTGTTCGAGTCACTGTCCAAGTACGGGATGAAACTGAAACCGTCCAAGTGCCACCTGCTGAAACCCAAGGTCCAATACCTAGGACATGTCGTCAGTGCAGAAGGCGTAGCACTGGATCCGGATAAGGTCACCGTCATCAAGGACTGGCCAGCACCAACTACTCACGAAGTGATACGTCAGTTTCTAGGACTGGTCGGGTACTACCGACGGTTCATCAAAGGCTATACCAAGATAGCAGCACCCATGCAAGATCTCTTAGTAGGTCAATCCAAAAACGGCCAGATCAGGGGACCCCCGTTCCACTGGGGACCAGAACAGGAACAATCCTTCCAGAAGCCTAAAGATGCTTTAACAGGGGAAGAAATCCTGACCTATCCTGATTACAATCTCCCGTTTTTATTGTACACTGATGCAAGTAATGAAGGCCTAGGAGCAGTCCTAGCTCAACGCCAGCAGGGAAAGGAAAAGGTGATAGCCTACCCCAGCAGAAAGCTCCGTCCCACGGAAAGGAATCCGGAGAACTACAGCTCGTTCAAACTGGAGTTCCTGGCCCTGGTCTGGGCAATCACAGAGCGTTTCAAGCATTACCTGGCATCCACCCCGTTCACAGCTCTCACAGATAACAACCCTCTAACCCACTTAGAGACTGCAAAGCTGAGAGCCCTAGAGCAGCGTTGGGTAGCAAGACTCTCAAACTATGACTTGACTGTGAAGTACCGGGCAGGTCACAAGAACGGCAATGCGGATGCCCTGTTCAGAATGCCTAACCTTCCTGAAGAGGGAGAAGACATAGATGACTTGGAGGAGATAGAACTACCTGCTTTCCATTGTTCGGGTAAGGCAACATGTCATCAGGTGAACCAGAGACGTGTAGAGAGGACCGTGAACCCTTTACCTCACCATGACTGTGACTCACCGTGGCCGGGACTCCGGTTTAGACAGGCGATGCTTCCTTCCTCCTTGTCACGGGTGGACCACGCCTGCCGGTAGTGGGGCCCGGTGTAGTGCAGATCAAAAGTGTTGAAGACGTCTTAGTGGAACAGATTAAAGGGGTTTTTAATTTATTCGTGACGCCACCTATGAGTAGTTCGGTAAGGACTACCGACGCTGTGGAGCCCCCGGGGGATGGATAGCAGCAAGATGTTACGCTCCCCACAGGCTGAGCGGTGATCCCCGGAGGCTGGAGCTGCTTAAGATGTTGTGCGGCAGCTGCGGTTACCTTGTAGTGCGGACGGACAGTTCATAAGGAAGCACGGACACAGAAAGTCTCTGCAACGGGTCTTTACTGTAACCAGCAGGCAGTACATGGCATACAGTGGTTGGGTAGTAGACCGGGTGGACTCAGCAGTGATGGTGTCCCTTAGAAATCCGTGTTCCTCCATTCTAACTAATTGGTTTCCAGTGTCGCCCAGGAATACCAGGTCGGGTACGGGGAGGCTGCTTCAATGCCCTATCCATGATGTACGTTCTGGATGTTTTGGGGAGCCTTGGATCCCTCAGTGGGTACACCGCTGGTTAGACGACTGGAAGTTGGCTGGTGGTGGGGTGCTCCTTTGAAGCTGCTACTCCACGCTTCTGGTTCGCGTAGCAGAGGTGAACTGCTGCCAGCTTCGGTACCAGTGAACCGGCTGTGAGTTGTGGGCACGAGAGTCTTTTGGGAACCCGTGTGAATAATGCCCAATCCCGGTTGGTAAGGCCTCAGGTGCTGACACCCGACCGGTGACGGCCCGGGGGCTGCACGGGGTGCAGAGCCCCCGCTCCTCTCCAAGTTCTAGTCCACGACCTTGTTCTAGGTTCCGTTCTAGGTTCTCTCTAGATTATTGTGTGTGTTCTACTACACTTCCCTAACACTCCACCCACCAGGACCTAGGATTGGCCCTCTGCTCTAGGTGATGCATGTAGGGTTGGATTTCTAAATGAACCAGGTCACTGCTGTGTCAGAGAATATTGCGGCTGCTTTTATGGCTGCAATACCCTCTTGTGACGCACTCGTTGCGGGGCGCCACACTCCCCCTTGGTTGAATACGCTTGTCCCCAAGCGTCACACTACCCACATTACAGAGGTTTTTATATTTTATAACAGGTAATACACTTTTATTAACGACAAGTCATTATATGCATAAAAGTGAAAAGGTGAATAAACAGGTTAACACATTGCGCGGACCCGGCGGGCGTCGGCTGTCCTTAGGTAAAAGTTCAGGCTGTGGCCGCCAAGTCGCGGTGTTATTTTGCAAACAGGAAGAAGTCTCTTTAGCAGAAAAGTTCAAACAACAAAAGTCACTTATGGAGGGCAGTGTTCCGGACTCGTATAGCGAACCACCCGTCACAGCATACATGTCGCTCATAGGTTACTATGTCCCCTCTATACAAGTCTCGGTTTGGATGTCCTCGCGGTAGGTGCGATTGCACATCACGACGCCCCACAAATACTTCGGTACTCACACCCTCCTCCCTTACAAATCCCCACCCGGTGGACAAGTTAAATGTGCTTACCCGCCCGGTTTTACGGAATTGTTCAGGCAATGGAGATTGGCGGCGGGCCTCGGCGCGAGCCTGCATGTTGGCTTGCAGTCGAGTGTGCCACTCCTCTCTCCGGATACGACGTACCTCTTCGTCAGAGTGGTGCGGCGTGTGGATGCAGTCACTACGGCGTGATGGTTGTTGAACCGCTTGAGTTTGGTGGGCAGTCTGTAGAAAAGCCCGTTTCAACGGGACCGGAGAAGATGTGGCTGCGGCGGCACCCGACCAGTGCACCCGAGCTGATCGCCCGGCAGAAGGATTCTTTGTGTCTCCCCAGGCGAACCCGGTGTAGAGGTCCTCAGCTGGGCTGTAGGTCTCGTCGTCATCCTCCTCGATCTCTCCTTCGATGACTACGTCGGGCTGCTCGGCTGACGAAGACGATGGAATGAAATCCTCTGTGTCGGTGGGTGGCTGTGCTGCAAAGTTCTCCTCGGGGTCGTTGTGCAGGACTTCCAGGCTGCCTGCCTCTTCTTCTGTAGCAGCGGGAAGTGGTGTTTCGATCCGGTCACCAGATAGGCCTCTGTATTGGCAGAGGAGGCCTCCGGTTCAAGGGAGAAACAGGCGACAGTCTCAGTAGTGTGGAAACTAGTTTGCAGGTTCCGCAGGTGGAACCAGGTATGTGTCAGCTTCTTCGTGGGAGCGTATTGGAAGCTCCGGCTCTGGAACGAGGTCGGCTGCGGGTTCAACCGCTGGAACGAGTCGAGCTGTGGTCCTCACGGGAATGACGCAGTCTATGGGCTCCGGTGATGAAGCAGGACAGGTGGTGGGCGACGGTGAGGCGGTCGAGAAGCTGGCGATGTCGTCTGGGCCTGGAGAAGCGGTACCCGGTCGGCTCTGCTGCATCGCGTGGTGTAGTCTTCTGCCTAGGGTCGCACTCCAGCTGCGAATCGTCCATTCCACAGTCTCTATTAGTCGCACCCGGAGGTCTTGTAGAGCCTCTAGCCAGAAGTCGGGGCTGCCGTCTATGGTAAGGGCAGGACCCGGACCCGGTTGGCCGATGGCTGCTCTGGCCTCCGCCTCGACCTCCCGCATCAGGTCTTGGAGTCTCATGCTGGCCATGCTCTTCTTCGGAGGGAAACCACACCCGTTCAACCGGTAAGCGTTCTGGTAGAGCTGGTGAAGGTCTGTAACACTCCCATTTCCTCTGGGCTTTTGTAGTCCAATGGTGGGAAAAGTCTTTGGGGTCCGCCCCCATGGTTGATTCGAGCAATCAGGGCGGACAAAGAGTTTGGCGCCTTTTGTCTTTAGCCCTCCCACGATGAGGGGGGGGTTGACTCACTCCTGGGCTTGCACGTGGCGGATTCTTGTGGCGGGAACGCCATCTTGGGCGCCATCTTGGCCCACGATGAAAAGGCGGGAAAGTTCTTTTAGGGACGAACAAAGTCCAAATTGTAGACAATAAAGTCCAGTTTAAGCACATCATACCCGTTGGGTAACGGGCCTGCTCGTATCCTGTTCGTGACGCCATTTTCTGACTCACCGTGGCCGGGACTCCGGTTTTGACAGGCGATGCTTCCTTCCTCCTTGTCACGGGTGGACCGCGCCTGCCGGTAGTGGGGCCCGGTGTAGTGCAGATCAAAAGTGTTGAAGACGTCTTAGTGGAACAGATTAAAGGGGTTTTTAATTTATTCGTGACGCCACCTATGAGTAGTTCGGTAAGGACTACCGACGCTGCGGAGCCCCCGGGGGATGGATAGCAGCAAGATGTTACGCTCCCCACAGGCTGAGCGGTGATCCCCGGAGGCTGGAGCTGCTTAAGATGTTGTGCGGCAGCTGCGGTTACCTTGTAGTGCGGACGGACAGTTCATAAGGAAGCACGGACACAGAAAGTCTCTGCAACGGGTCTTTACTGTAACCAGCAGGCAGTACATGGCATACAGTGGTTGGGTAGTAGACCGGGTGGATTCAGCAGTGATGGTGTCCCTTAGAAATCCGCAGTGTTCCTCCATTCTAACTAATTGGTTGCCAGTGTCACCCAGGAATACCAGGTCGGGTACGGGGAGGCTGCTTCAATGCCCTATCCATGATGTACGTTCTGGATGTTTTGGGGAGCCTTGGATCCCTCAGTGGGTACACCGCTGGTTAGACGACTGGAAGTTGGCTGGTGGTGGGGTGCTCCTTTGAAGCTGCTCCTCCACGCTTCTGGTTCGCGTAGCAGAGGTGAACTGCTGCCAGCTTCGGTACCAGTGAACCGGCTGTGAGTTGTGGGCACGGGAGTCTTTTGGGAACCCGTGTGAATAATGCCCAATCCCGGTTGGTAAGGCCTCAGGTGCTGACACCCGACCGGTGACGGCCCGGGGGCTGCACGGGGTGCAGAGCCCCCGCTCCTCTCCAAGTTCTAGTCCACGACCTTGTTCTAGGTTCCGTTCTAGGTTCTCTCTAGATTATTGTGTGTGTTCTACTACACTTCCCTAACACTCCACCCACCAGGACCTAGGATTGGCCCTCTGCTCTAGGTGATGCATGTAGGGTTGGATTTCTAAATTAACCAGGTCACTGCTGTGTCAGAGAATATTGCGGCTGCTTTTATGGCTGCAATACCCTCTTGTGACGCACTCGTTGCGGGGCGCCACAACTGGAAGGAGGTTCAGACTAACGATCCAGATGTCAGCTTGGTAAGAGAGCTGATAACTCAAGAACACGCCAGCATGGACCCTGATGCCTCACAAAATGCTAAGCGCCTATGGAAAGAGAAAGGAAGGTTGTTTGTCTACCAAGGTAAACTATGCAGAAGGTATCTGAATCCCAGAACACACAAACTCATCTGGCAGATTGTAGTTCCCAAGACTGAAGTCCAAATGATCCTTGAAGCATACCATGATGACGCGGGACACTTTGGATGGAAGAAGCTGGAGAGGCTCCTGAAAGATCGGTTCTACTGGGTCGGTATGCGAGGCTCAATTGACAAGTGGTGTAAAAACTGTGGACCATGTCACCTTCGAAGGAAAGACCATCTAACTCAGAAAGCTCTGTTGCAGCCAATTGTTACCACGAAGCCCCTTGAAATAGTTGCTCTCGACCACGTGAAGCTAACCCCAAGTCGCACCGGGTATACTTGCGCTCTCACCATTGTTGACCACTATTCAAGATTCCTGGTAGTAGTTCCAGTTAAGGACTTAACTGCAGAGGTAGCAGCCAAAGCATTCCAGAGTTACTTCTGTCGCCCCCATAGGTATCCAGATCAAGTCTTGACTGACCAAGGGCCAGCCTTTGAATCAGCTCTGTTTCAAGAATTCTTAGGGCTATATGGGTGTAAGAAGATCCGCACCACACCTTATCATCCCCAGACAAACGGTTTATGTGAAAAGATGAACCACATTGCATTGACATGCTCAAAACCTTACCAGTTGAAGAGAGGAATCAATGGCCTGAAAAAATCCAGACCTTGTGGACATCTAGAACCACATACCTGTCTGTTCAACCAACTACACACCTGCTTACTTGATGCGAGCAAGACCAGGTAAATTACCAATTGATTTACAGATGGGAACCATCGAACCAACACAAGATTCTTCTGATGAAGATTGGTCAGTCAACGCCAAGACCAATACAAAAAGGTACAAGAAAGTGTTGAAACAAACCTAGAAATCAGCAGGACCAAACAAGAAAAAGACTTTAACAAGCACGACTCAGCTGAACCTTTTGCAACAGGTGACTTAGTGCTAAAAAGAAAAAGAAAAACCAACAAATTGGATGACAATTGGAAATGTGAACCCTACACAATTATGCCATCGCAATATGACAATTCCAAAACTTGCGTTAGCAGCAAAGACCAAGGAATTACCTCCACAACTGTATCTAGGGACCATTTGAAGAAATGCCCAACACAGTTAATCCCACAACTAACCAGTTACCCTACAGTAACTACAAGTGAAGAATCTAAAGAAAATTTAGTCTATACAAACATTGGATACTTACCAGCTGATTGGCCACAATGCAATGGTGCATTCATCATACCAGTTATGCATTTCTACCAGCCTGTGGAAAATCAACCAAATCCAAATCAACAAGAACAAGTTCAAGTGCAAGATATGCAGCCTGTTATATTGGAACCTGAGATTCCTGTAATCGGTGAACCTGCCAGTCTCACAGTAAAACAAAGTACTCGTAGACAATTACTTTAACAGAGGATAGTCCAGTAAATAGACTACGTTCTTACTATGGTATTACTGAAACATGCAGCAGAAGTAGAGAAAGAACCACTTTGTGCAGTACAGACACAGCTTTTGAGACACCCACACTACGCAAATCCACACGTAGTACATTAGGACAACCCCCAAGCAAATATGGAGAATGGGTTTAAAATGTAGTGGAATATGGTACCTGTTACCAAATGTAAATAGTAACCGTTTCAAAAACTGTAAAAGTAGTGTACAGAAGGGTGGAGGAACTGGGCCCTGTCCCAAGTATATTAAGTTGGGGACAGAAAGTGCCTGGTAGGGTAGAAAAGGTTAGACCGGCCTCCCAAGCGGAGACACCCGTAGGGAATGTATAAAGTTTGAAAATGTGTTCCGTATATTTCTGGACTTTACCCTTTTTCCCCTTCTATAAACTTTGGACAATTGTCACAGGACTTGTGTGACCTCAAAACTTACCTTTTCCAGCTTGCGGCAGATGAAATAGTGCCGTATGGACTGCTTTTCATATTTTTCCCTTTTCCTTTTTAGTGATTTTTGGATTTTTCTTTAAGACTCTATAAATACCTGTATTAACTGGTTTATATAAATGCTTAGAGGTTAAGTTATAAAAATAACTTTTTGCTCAGCCGGGAGAACTGAGGTTAACTAAGGGGGAATGTGGCACCCTGGTACCTTGTTGGGCACCAAAGAACCCTTGGGACATGAATGGAGCAGTAACAGCAAAGCAACACTCACAAATACACCAAACAACACCTTAGTACACCTTTAACACCTGTTTCACCCCAAGCCTCTAGGGGGAGCTCCACTGGTCACTTTGAGCCAGTTCCCCCTATAAATAGGGTCTTGGAGGGAGAAACACCAGAGTGTGCAGACGCTAAGAGAGCTGCAGGACGTGTGCATCACCAGTTCTGGAGCCATACTAGGCCCGAACTAGAACACCTGCCCAGTGAGGAAACCCTTGCAATAGGGGTAATAGGAAAGGAGAGCACCTCACAGGGACAACAGAGTTACCTTAACTCTCCCTCATCATCCGGTTACTGGAACCGAGCTGTGAGAGCTACCCAGCCACCACAGAGAACCAGCATACTGCACAGGGAGTTTAGCCCCCTGCTCACCTAAAGCACCCACCGACCAGAGCCCAGGGAAGAGCATTGATCCAGCTTAACCCTTTTACAGTGCCCTCAGTGCTGATACTCAGGTGAATCAAGTTCCTTTGAGCACACTACCCGGTCTGGCTGGATTCCACATCCACCCGACCTTACCAAAAGACACAGAGAAAGAAAGCCTACACCACTGCTTGCCGTGAACCTCCAGGAGTGTTGACCTCACCCTCAACCGGTCCGAGTGTACCTGCTTTCCACCAGTAAAGGTACCTAAAAGACTTTGGTGTGTCTGCGTTTAATTCCTGGATCTAATAGCAGTCTGACTAAGCTGCCTCACAACATCTTGTGCAGCTCCTGGCTCCGGGGACTCCCGCTCATCCTGTGGGGAGCGTCCCATCTTGCTGCCTTCCATCCCCCGGAGACCCAAGCAGCGCCGCTGGACATCACCGGAACACTCACAGGTGGCGTCACCAAGACAATTAACCCCTACTGTTCAGCCATCCCCTTATTGATCTGGACCACTGGGCCCCACAGCCGCAGGCGCGGTTCCGTGACAAGGAGAAGCAGACGCCTGCGACCTGCAGAACCCGGCTACGGTGAGTCACTCCCACTCCAGAGCCGGACAGCAGCTCCCGTTCAGCCACCTCACCAGCGCCAACCACCTGTCCTGACTCATCACCAGAGCCCATAGACTGTGTTATTCCACTGGAGACCGCGATTTACCCTGATCCAGGGTCTGAGACCACGACCGAACCCATTCCAGAGCTGGAGCTTGAAACTTGCTCCATTACAGAAGCCGACACCTGTTTGGTTCCCGCAGAGGAACCCGTTACCGGTCTCACAACCAACCCAGAGACTGTTACCTGTTTCTCCCCAGAACCGGAGGCCTCCTCTGAAACTCCAGAGGCCTACCTGGTCACCGGGATGGAAACAGAACTACCATCTGAAACTGCTGGAGCCAAAGACAAAGAAGCCGGCAGCCTGGAAGCCCTGCAGGACGAACCCGAGGAGGAGTACGCAGCGCCATCGCCCATCTGCCCGGAGGGATCCGACCCAGCAGCTCAACCCGAAGCACAGCCCGATGTGATCGTCGAAGGAGTGGAGGAAGAGGACGACAAGAACCACAGCCTCGCTGAGGACCTCTATTGCACCGGTTTTGCCTGGGGAGATACTGAGGAACCTCCGGCCGAGCAACCAGCTCGGGTATGTTGGTCGGGTGCAGCCGCGATGCCTTCTCCGGTGCCGTTTACCCGGGTGCCCATCCAGACTTCCCGCCAAGCTTAAGCTTACCAGCAGCCCCTGCATCGCAAGGACTACGTCCATACCCCGGTTCGTACCGACGACGACGAACGTCGGCTCCGCAGTGCGGAGTGGCGAGCTCGTGAGTGGGCTAACATGGAAGCCTGTGCCGAGGCCCGTCATCAACCCCCATTACCTGATGAACTTCGCAAGGAAGGTAGAGTGACCTCGTTCAATCTCTCTAACGGGTGGGGTTTCGCCAGGGAGGAGGGTGTGTACGAGGAGATATTTGTGGGGCGTCGCGATGTGGAATCACACTTACCGAGAGGGCATCCAGACCGCGACTTGCATAGAGGGGACATAATCACCTACGAGCGACATGCTTGCTACGATGGTTGGTTCTCCATACGGGTGCACAACAGTTCCCTTCATAAGTGACTTGCTTGAACTTTGTCAATGATTTTCTTTTCCCTGTTTAACTGCTAAAAGCACGGCCCTGCGGCTTTTTCTGGACTTATCTTAAGGACAGTAAACCGCCCGCCGGGTCCGCAAAAAGGTTAACCCGTTAATACCGATTTATATCCTCAAGTAGTAGAAAAATTACTGGGCACTGCAGCTCTCACCCTATATGCCTGTGTGTGACCTCATACATATACAGGGGCAAGTGTTAAAGGTCCGGAATAGCGGTGCACACTTAATAAAGTGAGAACAAATTCTATAAGAAAAAATGAGCGGCACTCACCATGTTGAAATCTTCTATCTTTTATTTGCCCAAGTGTAGGCACAACATGGCTGCTGTAGGGGAGGGAGTGTGGAGGAGTGACGACGGGCCGTTTCGCGGTGCTGTACCACTTCTTCCGGTCAGATCTGAAGCAGACGTGGCCAGGAGGAACGTAGGAGAGGGGGCCTTGACAGTTCCGTGCAGCCCCTAGGCCACCACCACCCCCGGTTGGGCGCCATTATCCCGGTGCCTCAACAACCGGACTCTGGGCAACCAAATATGGGTCACCATCCACCCGTGCTCATCTACAATCGGATTACTGGTTCCGAAGCTAGCAGTTGTTCAGCATTGCTATGCAAACCAGGAGTGGAGGACCGCTCTCCAGGAGCACCCCACCACCGCCGCACACAGAGTTGTCTTGCTAGCGGATTACCCACCAAAAAGACCCAAGGCTCCCCACAAACACCGGTCAGAATTCACCGGTAGGGAAATTGAAGCAGCCTCCTTGTACCCGATCTGGCACCCCAAGGCAACAACGGCAACACAAACTAGCTTAGAATGGAGGAACACCGCGGAGCTCTGAGAAACACTGGTCATTGCTGAGTCCACCCGGTCCGTTACCCGTCAACTGTATACCATTTTTCACCCGTACAGAGACTATCAGTGTCCGTGCCTTTCTTAGAACTGTCCATCTCCGCATACTAAGGTAACTAGAGCTGCCTCACAACATCTTGTGCAGCTCCTAGCTCCAGGGACAACCACTCATCCTGTGGGGAGCGTCCCATCTTGCTGCATCCCATCTCCCGGAGGCCCAAGCAGCGCCGGTGGACATCACCGGAACTCTCACAGGTGGCGTCATGAAACAATTAACCCCTTAACTGTTCAGCCAACCCTTTTGAATCTGGACCACCGGGCCCCACTACCGACAGGCGCGGTTCCCGTGACAAGGAGGAGAAGAAACGCCTGTCCCGTGAAGTCCCGGCCACGGTGAGTCAAGTCCAGCAGTCAATCAGTGCCTGCAGATGTGCCACTTCTCTCTTATATCTGGAGAATGTTGGAGAGCAGCTGCTCAATTTCAATTAAGTGGATCAGGAGCCTACTATTTATTGTGGCAGACCAAACCCGAGTTTCAACAACCCCCTACTTTCCCGCCTGTCATCACAATTTCAATGGTATCCACATGAGTAAAGTACAGATACTGATGAATGGAACAGTACAGAAAGGAGCCATCAGCTCCTTGCTGCACCGCTCTGCCTATGGCGTGAGTGATTCAGCACAGCATTGCAACACGACTTCTGTGCAGATGGAGCACAGTGCACTGACTGGTGCAGACTCTGGGGGAATTATGTAAGGTGGACATGATGCCTTGTGAAAGCATCATAGTGTGTGAAGGGAACTTTGCAGGGCTATCCCTGGAGGGCACTTATACTGAGTGAGTGGCCCTCATATTGTGTGTGGGAATTCTCATACTGAGTGAGGCCCTAAAACTGTATGTCGGGGCTGTAGGGGCACAATATTGTGTATTAGGCTGTGGGGACCATCTTAGTTAAATGGGGGGCCTTCACATTGCCAGTGGAATCTGTGAAGAACATCATATTGTGTTTAGGAGCCCTTATACTAGGTAGAGGGTTGTGGGGGCCCTCATACTGCATGTTGGGCTGTAGGGGACATGATATTGTGTTTAGATCCTCATAATTTGTGGAAGGCTGGGGGCACATTATCCTTTTGTTGGGCCCTCACTGATTGTGGATATGTTGGGTACATCATACTGTGTATGGTGGCTGTGAGGACTAGCATATTTTTTATAGGGGACTGTGAGGCCTCCATGCTATATATAGATGAACTGGGGGGCTACCATACCATTTGTGGTGCACTTTATTGGGCATCATACTGTGGTATTAATTATACTGTTTTGGCATTACTGGGACAGCATCATACTTTACTGAAGGCACTGTGGTGTAACCACAATGTTTGTGAGGTGGAACTGTGGGGGAAATTCACTATGGTAGTATTGCCATAATTGCTGTGCACCTGCCATAATATACATCCTTTTCCTTGATTTTAATAGTTGGGAGGTATGACGCCACATATTCCACTATTTTTTTGTTTGTTTGTTTGTTTTTTTTGGGGGAGGGGGGCACTTTAGGCAAGGGAAGTTCCAATTAGAACTTTTACTATGGGTTCCCATGATTTTTCTCACCTTTCCGTTTGTGCTACAATTTGCTACAAATTGCTTCATGATTCAGATATTTTGTGGCATTGAGGTTTCCATTGATGAAGAATGGCCCCACTATCTTTGTACTCCATATACCACACTATACCATCAGTTTTTGTGTTCCAACACTCTTGGGCGGCCGTCACACGGAACGATATCTTGCCCGATATCGTTTAAGCGATCTCCTTTTTGATCGGTTAAGCGATATCGGGCAAGATATCGTTGCATGTAATCAAGCGATTTACGATGGTAAATCGCTTGATCGTGACATCGCTGATCTGAGGTTCGGTTCTCAGATCTAGCGATGAACGATGCAACGATCTGCATCATCGTGGTGTATGACACCACGATGATCCATCTCCCAGCGACCGCGCCTATGCTGGGAGATGGTAACTATGGTACACGTCGGGTAACTAAGCGACGCGCGGCGCCTAGTTACCCGATGTGTACCATAGTAACGAGCGAGATCGCTGCTCCACATCGCTGGTGAGTCTGTCTGTGTGACATCTCACCAGCGATGTGAGCGATATTGTAAGCGATTGCGCGTGCACGTGATCGCTTACAATATCGCTAAAGATATCTCACCGTGTGACGGCCGCCTTGGAGGGATCTATCCACTTTGGGTTAGTGTCAGACCAATAGCGGTGGTTTTGTTTGTTAACTTCACCATTGACAAAAAAGTTTACCTTATCACTCATCTGAAGGCAATTGTCTATGCTGTAAAGATATGGGAGCAACATCAGTTCAAAATATCGACAAGTAGACAAAAAAATTGTGTGATATATACTAGCTAGCATTTCTTCTGCGGTGTTGCTATCAGTGTGTCAAGAGTGGGAGAATAGGGTTGTATTCACAATCTAACACAATGGGCAGCACTTTGAACACATTTTATAAGTGGTCATAAACTTGTAAATAACTCATCTATTATAATAAAACCCTAAGGGCCCCTTTACACGCGGCTACATTTCTTGGGTGGCTACAGGTAACTTACTGGTTGCAGTGAAATCATGGAGAGATTATTCCATTTGTACACAGCAACAAGATAGAACCTTGTCTCCATGATTTCACTGCAACCAGTAAGTTACCTGTAGCCACCCTAGAAATGTAGCCGCGTGTAAAGGGGCCCTAAAGGTACCGCCACACGTGGCGATCTCCCGTCTGAGTGGTCGCCTGGTTTCACATTAGTGCTGTGAAACCAGGCGACCATTCTTGGGCGATGTGTGCTGATTGCCCTGTGTAACATCTCATGAGCGCCTATACCATTCCTGTAGGCGTTTCAGGGCGTATTTACTACCTCTGCTGGTCTGCGTGGATTGGTGGCAGCTCGAGAGTTACGATTGGTTGTCTTGTTCCTCGGCGCCATATTTGATGATGTGTGCGTCCAAAGGTGTATTACCCAGGAGCGTACTTACTGTACAGTAGCGCATTGATGTTGCCTCTGTGTTTGCGGCTGTGTTCAAAAGTGCAGAGAGATGTGCCACAAATGTGTGCTTTAACAGAAACACAAATGTCATTACATCCCAACTTAAGGCTACGTTCACACATTGCGTATTTTGCTGCTTCTCTGCGTTTTTTGCTGCGCTTCCGAGTTTTTTGCTGCATTTTTTTACGCGCGCTTTTTGCAGTGAAAACGCAATTCTGGATAAGCAGCCCAGCCAAACCTATGGGTTTTGACGTAATCCATTCACACACTGCGTATTTGTGCTTTTTTTTACGCCCGCGTTTTCACTGCAAAAACGCACGCGTAAAAAGAATCACCATGTCAATTCTTTCTGCAGTTTTTCTCTGCGTTTTTCCATTGCCCACATGATAAATGGGCTCTGAAAAAGCGCAGAGAAAAATGCAGAAAAAAACGCAGTGTGTGAAAGGAGCTCGTATTTCACAAAATACGCGCATAAAAAAGCGCAGCTGCGTAAAAGTACGCAGTGTGTGAACGTAGCTTTAGTCTGCATGGAGAAGGAAATGATAGGTGTCTATACATCCCATAACTGCAAACACACAAATATCTGTGCACACACATACTTTCAAGGCTGCAATATTATCCAGACCAAGAATGCAAGAGTTATTTTATTAGACAACGCAATAGCACAACACACTTAACAAAATCGCTGTACATATTTGCTGTACAATAAAACATCACACGAGCGTCGTGCTTTGCCTTCTTGGCAACGCCAATGCATATAGCAATAATCCGCGACACATCACACGAGAGTTGTCTATTGTGGTGCAGCGAACAAGGAAGGACATTAAAATAATGACCAATCACACGTCTACAAGGTGTCACCCAACATTATGTTAACACCTATCTCCGAGATGCGGCTCAAATTTACGCCCATATCGCCAATATGGTGGCTCAGTGTGACGTGGAAGTGGCGACCAGCAACTTGACCGCCCCTGGGCTTGGGCGACGCTCAGGCAATTTCCGGTCGGGTTGTCGCCCGAGCATCACCTAAGTTGTCTCCCGAGCGTCGCCTAATGTAAATGAGCGACGGCGACCTTAGGTGACACGCAAATACGTGCGCGTGCACGTGCGTCGCCTATGGAATCGCCCGGGAGATCGCCACGTGTGACGGTACCCTAAGGCTACTTCCGTCAGGATTTAACGTTATAGTACGTCACATCCTGGCTGACGTTGCCTGTACACCCACTCTGGGTGTTCCAATATGGCCGCCCGTTGCCGGGAGCGGGGCTTCCAAAGCCCCACTCCCGCCATCGGTACAAGCTGCGACCCCACACACACTCCGGTCACACTCCCCACTTCTCCACACACCCTCCGACACTACACTTCTCTTAACACACAACCCCCCCCCCTCAGCTCCCACGTCCACACACATACGTCCCCCCCTTCCACTCTCCTTGCGCCCCCCTCCTCGCTCACAACTTCCACACTCATACCTCCACTCATACCTCCATGCACTCTGTCGGCCATACCTACCGGCCCATTGTCTTCCCCGCTGTCGCTGTCGCCGCCACCGCATCTTTGCTCCGCTGTCCCCACCATCTTGGCTCCACTCCTCCGTCCTGATGACATGTTTCTTCTAAAATGGCGTCCGGGAACTCTCGCGAGACTTCCCGGACGTCATCTTGGACGAATTATGTCGCCGCCACAGAGGACTGGATCCAATATGGCATCCGCGAAGTCTCGCGAGAGTTCCCGGACACCATTTTGGAAGAACATGTCGCCGGGACGGAGGAGTGGAGCCAAGATGGTGGGGACGGCGGAGCGAAGATGCGGCGGCGGGGAAGATGATGGGCCGGTGGTAAGTATGGCAAGCAGAATACCTCCGTCCTCTGCTGACCACTGAGCCTCAGTTTTTCTGCTGACCACTCTGCCTCCATCCTGCGCTGACCACTCTGCCTCCGCACCGCGCTGACCACTCTGCCTCCACACCGCGCTGACCACTCTGCCTCCGCACCCGCTTGATCACTCTGCCACCGCACTGTGCTAACCAGTGCGCCACCATACTGTGCTTAACACTGAGCCACTGTACAGTGCTAACCACTGAGCGACCATATACTGTGCTAACCACTGAGCCACCATACTTTGCTAAACACTGAGCCACCATACAGTGCTAACCACTGAGCCACCGTACAATACTAACCACTGAACCACCATACTGTGCTAACCACTGAGCACCCGTGCAGTGCTAACCACTGAGCCACCATACAGTGCCAACCACTGAGCCACCGTACAGTCCTAACCACTGAGCCACCGTATAGTCCTAACCACTGAGCCACCGTATACTCTGCTAACCACTGAGCTGCCGTAAAGTCTGCTAACCACTGAGCCACCGTACAGTGCTAACCACTGAGCCACTGTGCAGTGCTAACCACTGAGCCACCATACAGTGCTAACCATTGAGCCACCATACAGTGCTAACCACTGAGCCACCATATACTCTGCTAACCACTGAGCCCCTGTATACTCTGCTAACCACTGAGCTGTCATAAAGTCTGCTAACCACTGAGCCACCGTACAGTGCTAACCACTGAGCCACCGTACAATACTAACCACTGAACCACCGTACAATGCTAACCACTGAGCCAACGTACAGTGCTAATCACTGAGCCACCATATACTCTGCTAACCACTGAGCCCCTGTATACTCTGCTAACCACTGAGCCACCATATATTCTGCTAACCACTGAGCTGCCGTAAAGTCTGCTAACCACTGAGCCGCCGTATACTCTGCTAAGCACTCTGCTGCGGCCTGGAGGGGTCGGGGAACAGTGGTTGGGTACGGCCAGGAGGGCCCCCTCCTGCCCGCTGTCCTCCTGCCCGCACCCAGCCACTGTCCCCCGGCCCCCTCCTGACCGCACCCGCCAGTTGTCCCCTCCTGGACTCCGGCACTGCTGCACACTTGCACCGCTGTACATCGGTACTGCTGTAGGTATCTATTATAATAAAACCCTAAGGCAACTTCCGTCACGATGTAACGGTATGGTACGTCACATCCTGACTGAAGTTGTCTATATACCTGCCCTGGGTGCTTCAATATGGCCGCCCATTGCCGGGAGCGGGTGCTTCCAAAGCCCCACTCCCGCCATCGGTACAAGCTGCGGCCCACACACACTCCCCACTCCTCCACACACCCTCCAACACTACACTTCTAATCACACAACCCCCCCTCAGTTGCCACGTCCACACACACATGTCCCCCCTTCCACTGTCCTTGAGCCCCCCTCTTTGCTCAGCACCTCCACACTCATACCCCCACTCATACCCCCATGCACTCTGCCTGCCATACTTACCAACGGCCAATCGTCTTCCCCGCCGCCACCTCCAGCCAATGATCTTCGCTCCGCTGCCGACCCCACCATGTTGGCTCCACTCCTCCGTCCCTGCGACATATTTCCTCCCAAATGGCGTGCGGGAACTCTCGCGAGATCCCAGATGCCGTCCGAAAAGTCTCGCGAGACTTCCTGGAAATGGATTGGTATCTACACCGTCGCAACTACAGCCACAAAATTTTGCACAGTCACACGCCTGGACTCCGGGAGCGTCATAGGCTATGTTGTGAGGCGAAATTTTAATCCCGCGCATTCCAATTCACCAAACAATTTTGCCCCTATCTACATTATGGGGAAAAAGTGACAGTTACCAGTTGACAGTTGTGAATGAGAGGGGCTTAATGATAGCGCCAAAGACTAACAGCACATACCAGCATATAGTCACTAAGGTGGGGCCCCAACATGAGATATTCACCACGCACGGGGACATGTATACACACCACACGCACACAAAGAGTAACAGCAAGTGTATAGTCACTAAGGTGCAGCCCCAACATTGGATACTCACCACGCACCCAAACAAACACACACACACCACAAAGAGACATACACAACACAGAGACACACACACACCCCCAAGGGGACACACACACACCCTATAGCGACACATGCACTCACCCCACAGGGACACACACACACCACAAAGAGACACACAAAACACAGACACACACACCACACAGACCCCCCCCCCCCCACAAGGAACACACACACACACAAAGAGACACACAAAACACAGACACACACACCACACAGACCCCCCCACAAGGACACACACACATAGCCACCCTATAGGGACACATGCACTCACCCCACAGGGACACACACACACCACAAAGAGACACACACACCACACAGACCCCCCCACAGGGACACATACACACCCTATAGGTACACATGCACTCACCGAACAGGGACACACACACCCACCACAAAGAGACACACACAGCACAGAGACACACAAACCCCACACAGAAACCCCCCCCACAGGGACACACACATATACACATCCTATAGGGACACATGCACTCACCCCACAGGGACACACAAACCACAAAGAGACACACACAACACAGATACACAAACACCACACAGACCTACCCACAGGGACACACACACATACACACACTATAAGTCTGCTTAGAATCACTGCACACACACACTTCTAGTCTTTTTGCTTAAGGTGAATGTTTATTCAGAAGGTGCTCTTGTTAGATCTGCGACAATATGACGTTTCGGACGATTAGGTCCTTGATCACAAATATCGCCTTAGAATAGTTTGAGTTTCAATAGCACGATGTATCCCTTATGGTCCCGTACAGGGTACAGAGTATGCCCTGAGAGATACTGTACTTGAATGTAGCTTTTTTTGGCTGAGTATTGGTCACAGTGCCTATGGCAGTCAGGAGCAGTCGCTCTGTGGACGGTGGTGGCACATCGTGCTATTGAAACTCAAACTATTCTAAGGCGATATTTGTGATCAAGGACCTAATCGTCCGAAACGTCATATTGTCGCAGATCTAACAAGAGCACCTTCTGAATAAACATTCACCTATAAGCAAAAAGACTAGAAGTGTGTGTGTGCAGTGATTCTAACAGACTTGAATACGGGGCTCAAGAGGCCCCTTCACTGGCACCACACCCCCTCATATGCCGTGTGCTAACCATTGAATCAGATATATATACACACACTATAGGGACACATGCACTCACCCCACAGGGACACACACACACACCACAAAGAGACACACACAACAGAGACACACACCACACAGATCCCCCCACAGGGACATACACACATACACACCCTATAGGGACACATGCACTCACCCCAAAGGGACACACACATACACACACACCACAAAGAGACACACACAACTCAGAGACACACATACGCACACCCCAGGGACACACATACCACACAGACAGACACAGATGTGCACAAATCACCTCGCACAACTCGCCTCATACGTGTGCTATCTTTAATTTCCAAACATAAACATCTGATTAAAAACAGCCAATGTGCAACACATGTGCCATATATGGAATTAAGGTAGATGTCAGTCATATGAGCTGTCTATTATGTGTATGTGTTAGGTAACATATACTGCCCGGCCAGGGGGAGGGTTTACTGTTGGCTGGAGATTTATTAGGCTGCCTATAGCAACCAATCACAGCTCAGCTTCTATTTTCTTACAGGTCATTAATATGACATATTCAAATTCTATTTTGTTATAGTTAACAGCAGTTATTTATTAACCCGGGCGTAGCCGGGTACTACAGCTAGTAACAAATAAAAATCAATATACATTATCTTTTGGACCACAACTTCTTCCAAGGCAGCACGACTTTATCCCACTTCCTTCTCCATTTGAAAATGTGATAAAGAATGTTTTAAAGTTGTCAGGCAGAATTTAAAAGATAGATTTAACACATCAGCCCTGTTGATGGATTGAAGACCAGATGAAACGGGCAACAGAATCAGTGAAATCTGCAAGTAAATATCATGTTACCATGTTAGTCCAAAAGAGCGGCTAGAGGGAGAATATAAAGTTATATTGCTTTGAGGATGTGAGTCAAAGTGCAGGGGCAGTGATCATAGCATACAAACTGTGTACTGAACAATGACTGCCATAGCCCCCCTACATCACCTGATGACTGGAAGCGATCATCTGCTGGGAGATTATAATTCATTTTCTCCCTGTTGCCATGCTTCCATTAAAAAAAGGTTCAAATTATTTAAATGCTATTTACCTATGGGTAAATAGCATTCTTGGAAAACAGGTTCCCTTTAACCCCTTCCTGACCTTTGACATTATAGAGATGTCATGAAAGTAGGTGCATTCCTGACCTATGAAGTCTCTATAACGTCATGGGTTGTTTGCGCTCCTGCAGCTCTGGTGACAGGGCCAGTGACAAGTCACCGGAGCTGCAGGATCGCAAGGACCCATACTTTAGCCCGGGGGGATGCTTAGCCCCCCCGTGGCTAAACTTGCTCTGATTGGCAGTTGAAAATTGACACTGCCAATCAAAGCGAGTAACCCCCTCCAGATGTGCACCTGCCGGTCAGCTTCCTCAGTATCCTCCTGGTGCAATCACGGAGGGGGCTGAGGAAGCTGACACCCCCCTGTGCCCCGTGTTCTCCCCCTCAAGACCCGCCGGCCAGCTCTGGTGTGGGCCCCTCCTCTCCCGGGCTCCTCCTACTGGATGAGGTAAGTATGAATGAATGAATAGATGGATGGATGGATGAATGAGTGGGTGCATGCATGCATGGGTGCATGGGTGGATGGATGGATGGGTGAGTGGGTGCATGCATGGGTGGATGGATGGATGGATGGGTGAGTGGGTGCATGCATGGGTGGATGGATGGATGGGTGAGTGGGTGAATGCATGGGTGAGTGGGTGTGGATGGATAGATGGGTGTGTGGGTGCATGTATGCATGCATGGGTGGCTGATGGGTGAGTGGGTGCATGCATGGGTGGATGGATGGTGAGTGGGTGCATGCATGGGTGGATGGATGCATGGGGTGGATGGATGGGTGCATGCATGTGTGGATGGATGTGTGCATGCTGATGTGTGCATGGATGTGTGCATGCATGGATGTATGTGTGCATGGATGCGTTGCGTGCATGCATGTATGTGTGCATGTATGGATGCTGCATGCATGGATGGATGTGCACATAAATGGATGTGTGCATGGATAGATGTGTGTGTGCATGCGTGGATGTGTGCATGCATGGATGTGTGCGTGCATGTATGTGTGTGTGCATGTATGTGTGCGTGCATGGATGTGTGTGCGTGCATGGATGTGTGCGTGCATGGATGGAAGTGTGCATGGATAGATGTGTGTGTGCATGCGTGGATGTGTGCATGGATGGATGTGTGCGTGCATGCATGTGTGCATGGATGGATGCTGCATGCATGGATGTGTGTGTGCATGGATGTGTGTGTGCATGAATGGATGTGTGCATGGATGGATGTGTGCATGGATGGTGTTGTGCATGCGTGGATGTGTGCATGCATGGATGTGGGCATGTATGAATGGGTGCATGGATGGATGTGTGCGTGCGTGGATGTGTGCTTGGATGGATGTGTGCATGCGTGGATGCATGCATGTGTGTGTGGATGCGTGCATGGATGGATGTGTGCACGGATAGATGTGTGTGTGCATGTGTAGATGGGTGCATGGATGGTTGTGTGCGTGCTTACCTGGCTGGGCCAAAAATATGGCGGAGCCCCACGTCATTTTTTTTCTATAATTAGTTCTAGAAATAAAAAAAATGAGCTTCGTTGTATTTTTGGTTGCCAGCCAGGTACAACGAGGCAGCTGGGGGTTGGTGGCAGTCCGTAGCTGCCAAGTTGTACCTGGCTGGACCAAAAATATGGCGGAGCCCTACGTAATTTTTTTTTTTCTAAAATCAGTTCTAGAAATATAAAAAAAAGGCCTTCGCTGTATTTTTGGTTGCCAGCAAGGTACAACCTGGCAGTAAGGGGGCTGGAATCCTCAGCGTGGAGAACCCAAACGTGAGCCCCCACACTGCAAATTGTAACCCCACAGCCACTCCAGAAAAATGCGCATTCATTAGAGGCACCATTTTCTGGTGCTGTACCCCAACTCCACCAGTTGCCCTTGTGCTGGTGGCAAACCGGTTCTCCATATGCGACATAGTGTCCGCTAACAATTTCAATGGAAAAATTAGCTCCAATTATTAGCGGAAACCATGTCGCATATGGAGAGCCCCTTCCTGTGTGCCTGAACATTGGAGCTCCCCCCCATTTTGGAAACTAGACCCCCTAAGGAACTTATCTAGTTGTGTAGTGAGCACTTTGAACCCCCAGGTGCTTCACAAATTGATCCGTAATAAGCAAAAAGTACTTTTTTTTCACACATTTTCTTTTTTCATTTTTACAGATCAATTTGTGAAGCACCTGGGGTTCAAAGTGCTCACTATGCATCTAGATATGTTCCTTGGGGGTCTAGTTTCCAAAATGGGGTCACTTGTGGGCGAGCTCCAATGTTTAGGCACATAGGGCCTCCCCATACGCGACATGGTGTCCAGTAACAATTGGAATTGTTAGCGGGCACCATGTCGCGTATGGAGAGCCTGAACATTGGAGCTCCCCCACAAGTAACCCCATTTTGGAAACTAGACCCCCAAGGAAGGTATCTAGATGCATAGTGAGCACTTTGAACCCCCAGGTGCTTCACAAATTAATCCACAAAAATGAAAAAATACTTTTTTTTTTCCCACAAACATTTTCTTTCTTTTTCCATTTTTACGGATCAATTTTTGAAGCACCTGGGGGTTCAAAGTGCTCACTGTGCATCGAGATAAGTTCCTTGCGGGTCTAGTTTCCAAAATGGGGTCACTTGTGGGGGAGCTCCAATGTTTAGGCACACAGGGGCTCTCCAAACGCGACATTGTGTCCACTGACAATTTGAATGGAAAATTAGCTCAAATTGTTAGCGGACACCATGTCGCATTTGGAGAGCCCCTGTGTGCCTAAACATCGGAGCGCCCCCACAATTGATCCCATTTTGGAAACTAGACCCACAAGGGAACTTATCTAGATGGGTGGTGAGCATTTTGAACCCCCAGGTGCTTCACAAATTAATCCATAAAAATGAAAAAAGAACATTTGTATGAGAAAAAAAGTACCGTATATACTCGTGTATAAGCTGAGTTTTTCAGCCCAAAATTTGGGCTGAAAAGTCTCCCCCTCGGCTTATACACGGGTCTATATGGTAGGCTGCGTGGTGGGGGTTGTGGAGGCTGGAGGAGGCGGGGGGAGGCCGCTGTATGAGCGGCCCCGTCACGTGGGGCCGCTCATTATATATGCACTGCTTCCCCCTGTCAATCAGCGGCAGGGGGAAGCAGTGCATATATGCCCCCCAAATGCTGGCACTCGCCCTCCTTGTAAGGTTTCCCCCCCGCTGCTTATATTACCATCCCGGTCTTCTGCTCAGCGCTGCTCCTCGGTGCTCCGTCCTCGCTGCTCCCGTCCTGCTACATCCGGGATCTCCGGCCGTCACAGGCATATGAAGTCATGGCGCGACGACCGCGGATCCCGGATGTAGCAGGACGGGAGCAGCGAGGACGGAGCACCGAGGAGCGGCGCTGAGCAGAAGACTGGGATGGTAAGAGAAGCAGAGGGGGGGGCCCTTACAAGGGGGGCGAGTGCCAGCATTTGGGGGCTGCTGGGTACCCCCTGGGGGCTGCTGGGTACCCCCGGGGGCCTGCTGTATGTACCCCCAGGGGCCTGCTGTATGTACCCCCAGGGGCCTGCTGTTTGTACCCCCGGGGGCCTGCTGTTTGTACCCCCGGGGGCCTGCTGTTTGTACCCCCGGGGGCCTGCTGTTTGTAGCCCCAGGGGACTGCTGTATGTACCCCCGGGGGCCTGCTGTATGTACCCCCGGGGGCCTGCTGTATGTACCCCTGGGGGCCTGCTGTATGTACCCCCGGGGGCCTGCTGTATAAACCCTCGGGGGCCTGCTGTATATACCCATGGGGGCCTGCTGTATGTACCCCCGGGGCCTGCTGTATATACCCCCAGGGGCCTGCTGTTTGTACCCCCGGGGGCCTGCTGTTTGTACCCCCGGGGGCCTGTTGTATGTACCCCCCAGGGGCCTGCTGTATAAACCCCTGGGGGCCTGCTGTATATACCCCTGGGGGCCTGCTGTATATACCCCTGGGGGCCTGCTGTATATACCCCTGGGGGCCTGCTGTATATACCCCTGGGGGCCTGCTGTATATACCCCTGGGGGCCTGCTGAATACCCCTGGGGGCCTGCTGTATACCCCTGGGGGCCTGCTGTATACCACTGGGGGCCTGCTGTATACGATACTACTGGGGCCTATATACCACTGGGAGGGCCTGTATACCACACTGCTGGGGGCTGTATACATCACTGCTGGGGGTTGTATACCTGTGCTGGAGTCCACCCTCGGCTTATACGCGAGTCAATAAGTTTTCCCAGTTTTTGGGGGCAAAAGTAGGGGGTCGGCTTATACACGGGTCGGCTTATACACGAGTATATACGGTAGTTTTTCATTATTACGGATCAATTTGTGAAACATCTGGGGGTTCAAAGTGCTCACCACCCATCTAGATAAGTTCCCTAGGAGGGGCTAGCTTCCAAAATAGGGTCACTTGTGGGGGAGCTCCAATGTTTAGACACACAAGGGCTCTCCAAACGCGACATGTGTCTCCTAACAATTTGAGCTAATTTTCCATTCAAATTGTTAGCGGACACCATGTCGCGTTTGGAGAGCCCCTGTGTGCCTAAATATTGGAGCTCCCCCACAAGTGATCCTATTTTGGAAACTAGACCCCCCAAGGAACTTATCTAGATGGGTGGTGAGCACTTTGAACCCCCAGATGTCTCACAAATTGATCCGTAATAATGAAAAAGTACTTTTTTTTTCACAAAAATTTTCTTTTAGCCCAACTTTTTTCATTTTTACATGGGCAACAGGATAAAATGCATCCTAAAATTTGTTGGGCAATTTCTCCTGAGTACACCAATACCTCATATGTGGTCATAAACCACTGTTTGGGAGCACGGCAGGGCTCAGAAGTGAAGGAGCTCCAAAAGTCAAATTGCGCTCCTTCCCTTCTGAGCCCTGCCGTGCACCCAAACAGTGGTTTTTGACCACATATGAGGTATCGGTGTAATCAGGAGAAATTGCTCAACAAATTTTAGGATCCATTTTATCCTTTTGCCCATGTGAAAATGAAAGAATTGAGGCTAAAAGAACATTTTTGTTAGAAAAATTAAAATCTCAATTTTTTCCTTCCACGTTGCTTTAGTTCCTGTGAAGCACCTGAAGGGTTAATAATCTTCTTGAATGTAGTTTTGAGTAGCTTGAGAGGTGCAGTTTTTGGAATGGTGTCATTTTGGGGTGTTTTCTGTCATGTACGCACCTCAAACGGACTTCAAATGTGATGTGGTCACTAAAAAAAATGGTTTTGTAAATTTTGCTGGAAAAATGAGAACTTACTGATGAACCCTTATAACTTCCCACCCAAAAAAAATTTTCTCCAAAATTGTGCTGATGTAAACTAGACATGTGGGAAATAAAAATCCAAAATTTGAAAATTATGAAATTTTAAAAAATGTTGCCAAATTTTTGATTTTTTCACAAATAAATACAAAAATTATCTACTTAAATTTAATGCTAACATGAAGCCCAATATGTCACGAAAAAACTATCTCAGAATCGCTAAGATCCGTTGAAGCGTTCCAGAGTTATTACCTCATAAAGGGACACTGGTCAGAATGGACAAAAATGGAGAGAGGCGTGGCCTGCGGCTCTATGTGAAGTCACACTCACAGGAGCTCCTGGTGCTTTATCCAAAGCGACGGACTTAATGACATTTTAATGCCATTCTGATTCCACAACTAGCTACCAGCCTAACCAGCTACCCGCAGTGACCGAACGAGGCGAGTTCTGATGAGATCTGATGAGGAGAAAGCCACACAAGGAGAACCCCATCTTCTTCAGTCTGAGGTAACGGCGCCATATTGGGCTCCTGCTGGCAGAGAAGATCATTCACGATTGTATTCTCCTTCATTGTTGACTGTATCAGCGCTGAGGTACTGAGGAGACACAGATTCTACCTCATTATTAACTGTTTCAACGCTGAGCCCTGAGGTACTGAGGAGCCATATATTCTCCTTCACTATTAACTGTTTTGGCCCTGAGGTACTGAGGAGCTAAAGATTCTCCCTCACTATTAACTGTTTCAGCGCTGAGGTATTGAGGAGCCATATATCCTCCTTCACTATTAACTGTTTCAGCGCTGAGGTACTGAGGAGCTAAAGATTCTCTCTCACTATTAACTGTTTCAACCCTGAGGTACTGAGGACCTAAAGATTTTCCCTCACTATTAACTGTTTCAGCGCTGAGGTACTGAGGAGCCAGAGATTCTCCTTCACTATTAACTGTTTCAGCACTGAGGTACTGAGGAGCTAAAGATCCTTCACTGTTAACTGTTTCAGCGCTGAGAGACTGAGGAGCCAGAGATTCTTCTTCACTATTAACTGTTTCAGCCCTGAGGTACTGAGGAGCTAAAGATTCTCCCTCACTATTAACTGTTTCAGCGCTGAGAGACTGAGGAGCTAAAGATTCTCCTTCACTATTAACTGTTTCAGCACTGAGGTACTGAGGAGCTAAAGATCCTTCACTGTTAACTGTTTCAGCGCTGAGAGAACTGAGGAGTTAAAGATTCTCCCTCACTATTAACTGTTTCAGCGCTGAGGTACTGAGGAGCCAGAGATTCTCCTTCACTATTAACTGTTTCAGCCCTGAGGTACTGAGGAGCCAGAGATTCTCCTTCACTATTAACTGTTTCAGCCCTGAGCGCTGAGGTACTAAAGGAGCTACAGATTGCATTCTTCTTCACTGTTAACTGTTTCAACGCTGAGCGACCTGCAAGAAAAGGTTCGGACGGGAAGATCGCTTCTAGCAAGTGGGGTTATCGGGCCCCCCACGCAAACCAGCTTCGTAGACCAGGATTCCAAGATCCACGGCGCGATTCCCTTCACCCTTGGTCATCCAGGTTTCAGATAAGTACTGTATTATTCTAAATATCTCTCTCTGCAAAACACAGCCTGAGTCCACGAACCTCCCGATTGTTCCTGATACTGGGGGACTAATGCCCTCCAAATCCAGATCTACTTCCAACACAGACCATTCTGATAAGAACATGGAAGCGCAACAAAGCAGATCCAAGAACAAAATACCTACCATGGCACATAGCCCTGGTAAAACCTTTAAGGGAAGAGATCATCCCACCAAAACCCTACCACTAACTGAAGAATCAGACCCTCATGAGGACTCGATGCTATATGAGAATTCCCAACATAGTTCAAAGAGGAAGGAGATAGACTCTCCCCCCCGCCAACACATTGAATCGCCTCCACAGGATGAGGCACAATCACAATGCAGAAGCCCAGCGAGGCAAAAAATCAAAGTCACTCAAGCTGAGGGCGAAGTCAATCGCATCTTGGATCCAAACCAAATTCCTGACAAGAAATTTCTCCTTCAGCTGTTCTCTTCATTAAAGGAGGAGATGAGAGAGCAATTTACAGATGTGAAAGCATCAATTAACGCCATAAACTCAAGATTAGATAAAACTGAAACTGATGTAGACAATTTAAAGAAAGAGATTAAAGCATGCCGTACTGAGTTGTCTAAAGCCAAAGGTGACATCAAATACCTCTCTGACAAACTTATTGACAGAGAAGATCGTGACCGTAGATCTAACTTAAAAATTAGGGGTGTACCAGAACAGGTTAAGTCACACGAATTGATTCCTTTCATTAAAAATCTGACAAAAAAATTGATCCCTTCTCTGCCAGACAGAGCTTTCAATAGAAAGGGCGCATAGAATCCCTAAACCTCCGCGCTTCCCTGAAGACGTCCCTCGGGATGTTATTGTAAAATTCACCTTTTTTCAGACAAAAGATAAAATAAATAATTATACCAGACAAAATGGCCTCCTGCCTGCCCCTTACGACTCCCTAAAAATATACTCTGACATCTCCAGAGAAACTGCTATGAAGAGACGATCCTTGAGACCAATCACTGAAGTTTTAAGGAAACAACAGATAGCCTACAGATGGGGTCGCCCTACTACCTCTGTCATATTCTACCACAAACAAAAGCAGATCACAATAGAGGACTCCACGGAAGGTTTAAAACTCCTCAAACACCTTCACATACATGAGTAACTCTGCCGACTTCCCTATTGTTGGCATTAAAACTAGCACCAAAGGCCCCACCGTTAGCCCAAGAGGAAGACTCACATCAGTTCCCTGGAACTCTTCCTTCCCATTACGATCTAATTCGTATTGTTTACATTCTTTCTTGTATTCTTGTTGTATTTTACCCAAGTACCTCTTTACCTCCGTTTCTTCACCCAAACCCCCCTTACCCTCCCCTTATCATAAAGCTTTAGTATAATTGCTTGACTAGCACAATGGCACTAAGATTTATGTCACTAAATACAAACGGACTTAATTCGCCGCAAAAACGATTCAGCTTATGGAAGGAGATGAAATCAAATCGTGTTGATATAGCGGGTATCCAAGAGACTAGATTCCCCTTACAGAACCCTCCCAAATTCACCAATAAAAATTTTCCTCACATATACCTATCGTCCAACCCCAAAAAAAAAGCGGGAGTAGCATTAATTATCAAGGACTCACTGAAATTTGAAGAGCTCGAGCTTATTAAAGACAACGAGGCAAGGTACATAATCTTGATTTGCAAGATCAATGACACCACCTATACACTCGCGAACGTTTACACGCCTAATAATGGCCAAATCACTTTCCTCAGACGTCTTTTTGCCCTAATCCATGAAAAACAAAAGGGGACACTCTTAATTTTTGGGGATTTTAATGCAGTCCCGAATCCCCTATTAGATTCTTCTAATAAATCGAGGAATCTTAATACTAAACTTGACCCTCTCTTACAAAAGGAAGAACTCTTCGACGTATTCCGATGCTTACACACATCATCTGTGGAGTTCACCCATTATTCCAACTTGCATAAATCCTTCTCTAGAATTGACTTAGTTATAACTGACATTCATTCCCTATCTAAAGTTAAAACCATATCCATTCTCCCAAGAACGTGGTCGGATCACTCCCCCATTATTTTCGAATGTTCCAACTGCCCCCCCTTTAATGCACATTCCCCATGGAGGGCCAATTCTTACCTATTCACTCACCCTCAATATAAAACTGAGATTCAAGAATCACTCAAATTATATTTTAAAGAAAATGAAACTCCTGAGGTATCCTTATTCACACTATGGAACGCCCACAAAGCGACTATAAGAGGGTCACTAATTTATTTAAATGCGAAACACAAAAAAGCTCAACAAGAGGACACGAAAAAGCTGATCCACCAAATCTCCAACTTAGAAAGAGATATCTTGGCAGATCCATCCGAGAGGAAACACAAAGATCTTCTTGAACTCCGGATCCGACTGAAATCTCTTCTTTTATCAGATTATGATAAAATGGCCCGTATCTCCAGATCAAATTTCTACTCTAATATGAACAAGCCCTCCAAAACCTTCGCAAATTTGATTAAAATCCATAGATCTAAAACTTGTATCCACCAAATCAGGAACAAACAAAACCACGTGGTTAAAACCCCCGTGGAAATCTCTAGAGCCTTTGTAGAATTTTATAAAAGCCTCTATAATCTCAAAAATGATCCATTGGAGCATCAACCCACAAAGCAGAATATTAAGTCCTTTCTGGATTCCATTACACTCCCGACCCTTACAGAGGACACCCTAAATAGACTCAATCAACCTTACACCGAACAGGAAATAAAAGATATTATCATTAAACTTAAAAAGAATAAATCCCCAGGCCCTGATGGTCTCCAAAATGAATACTTCATAGCTTATGAAAGTTTACTTACTCCCTACATCACTAAATTAATTAATTCTTTATCCAATAACAATCAATCGGTTCCGCACGAGATGCTTCAAGCATTAATTTCAGTGATTCCGAAAAATAAAGGAGATAGAGAATTGGTATCTAATTACAGACCCATTTCTCTGCTCAATACTGACATTAAAATTATCTCTAAAGCAATTAATGTCAGACTGCAAAAAATTATCCCGCTTTTGATCCACCAGGACCAGGTGGGTTTTACCCCAAAAAGAAGCTCCACTGACGCGACGAGAAGAATTTTAAACCTGTCAGCTCACGCTGAATCCTCTGGAACCCCTATGATAGTGGTCTCTGTCGACGCAGAAAAAGCGTTCGACAGAGTCCACTGGGGATACCTATTTGAGGTCCTGCACAAATTTGGAATAAATGGCCCCATATTTAACTCCATTCAAGCCTTGTACACTGCCCCCTCGGCAAGGTTACTCACTAACAATCACTTATCTGCCCCATTTATGTTGACTAACGGCACAAGGCAAGGCTGTCCCCTCTCGCCCTCTCTTTTTAATTTATTCATTGAACCGTTGGCCGAAAAAATCCGATCTCATCCGCAAATCACTGGTATTACTCTGAACAGCGAATCCTATAAAATTAGTCTATTTGCGGATGACATAATTTTAACTCTCACAGATCCAATATCCTCAATGTGTAATCTCCTTTCCCTCATGGAAGACTTCACTAAGGTCTCCCACTATAAAATAAACATCGCTAAAACGCAAGTACTTAGTTATTACCTCTCAGACCAGATTATTTCCTCCTTACAACAAAATAATGGTTTGGATTGGGAGAAGAATGTGTTGGATTATTTGGGAATTATAATTACTAAACCCATATCTCATACTTATGAATCCAATTTAGGAAAGATATACAAAACTGTACAAATAGACCTAACTAATATTTCCAAAACTGAGTTGACATGGTTGGGCAGGATAGAAGCGTATAAACTATTCATTTTACCTAAACTACTTTATATTTTTCGCTCGATCCCCCTCCAGGTCAATTCTAATTGGTGCAAAAAACTTCAAACCCAATTATCCAACTTCATCTGGGGAGGGAAAAAACCCAGAACTGCTCTTTCTACTTTAGAAAAAAGCAAACCACATGGTGGTTTAGCTGTGCCCAACATATCGGCCTATTACCATTCGGCGTTGATCAAACTGAGTCAGAATTGGTGGGGTTCGGAGGAGACTCCAAGATGGATAAACATAGAGAAAGCATTTCACCAGACGGCAGATCTCCACTGGTCATTACTCTCCTATCTGTGTGACAAAAACAAGAAGTTACCCTCTATGCCTACATTAAAAGCAACCATACGCGCATGGAGATGCCTGACCATGAAATCACAAGCATCAAATCGATTGTCTTCTCCTTATTGGATTCCTTTGTCTCTCCTACCAGCACTCTCGTCAGCTGTAGATATCAATACATGGACTATTAGCGGTATTCACACCTTGTCTGACATACTCGATGAGGATACACAACTTAAATCCTTTACAATCCTGCAGACCAAATTTGGCTTACCAGAGGAAGAATTCGGAACTTGGACCAAAATCAAACGTATACTCAACAAAAACAGTCTCAATCTTAACCTCCCGCTAAACATTACCCAGCTCTTCCGTTTCAACCAGTCGAAGGTTTTCTGGTCTTTCAAATCCATTTACAGAGAATGGATTCTTGACTCTGCATACTCGATCACTCCCAACATTGAAGCCTGGAGTAGAGAACTTCAAGTCCCGCTCCCTATCAACTTAATTGAAGAAACATTACAAACTGTGCTCAAAAGTCTCTCATGTGCAACTTTACTTGAGTCCTATTACAAAACCTTGACCAGGTGGTATTTCACTCCCACAAGACTTCAAAAATTTTCTAACACCTTGTCTCCTTTGTGTTGGAGGAACTGCGGTCACCCTGGCTCAATGTCACATATATTTTGGGACTGTCCTTCCCTTCGTCACTTCTGGGGAAAAATTCATCTACTTCTTTGTGATATAACTGGACTTAATTTAGATCTTACTCCAGAACTTGCATTGCTATCAATAGGAATCAACGACATACCTTCAGACCTCAGAGCCCTTATAGTGCACATTCTCATTGCGTGTAAAAATGGTATTGCAACGCGTTGGAAGGACCCGGATCCACCCACGCTTGATGCAGTTTTGGGGACCATCGCATCACATAACTCTTACGAATATATGTACTCTCTGAGAAATAATCTCCAAGCAAAATACAAAAAGAAATGGACGCCATGGAACCAATTTTTCTATCAACAAGATGTCCCTTTTACTCGGACCTGAATTGACTCCTTTCCAATTTGCTTCAGAATAGTCTAGTCAAGCATAACTGTGAATCATTTCTCTCCCTTCCTTCTCCCCACTGCCCTCCTTCCCAGTTCACTCCCCCCCCTCCCTGTTTGGAATTATCGAGAATACCGAACTTTCTTATTGGTTATTGTTTGATATTTTCCGTTATCATCATACTATTGTAACATGTATTTTTTTTTTTTTTTTTTGATCATCCTATTGTACCGTCATTGTTAAGGCGACCTTTGTAAAATTGTGTATAACCAAATAAAAATGTTGAACAAGAATGGACAAAAATGCCAAGGTCTTTATGGTCAAAATAGGCTGGTCCTGAAGGGGTTAAAGAGAATCTGTCAGTAGGTTTTGGCTTTGTAATCTGAAGACAGCGTGCTGCAACTGTTAAAATATAGAATTAATAGAATTCAGGGATGCCTGTCTTGTCAAAGTCTGATCTGTTGTTTTTATGGAATGTTTGTTTCAGCAGCAGGAATTATCATTGCTCTGACTACACTGGCATTCACATGGCAGCTCAACATGTTCCCTCCTCTGATTGACACCTCACTGTCAATGTGTGGCGCCCCACTAAGAGTGCGTCACAGGAGGGTACTACACCCCTGACTGAAGATGTCGTATTCTCTGTTCCAGTGATGAGTAGGATAATCCTGATGCTCCATCCACCACATGCAATACCTAGTGTTAGAGGACCAATTAGGCACCCGTTCCTAGGGTAACCGGTTCTGGTGGGAGGAGAGACTAGGGTATATAGCAGTGGGGAAAGCAGCAAGGAGTTAGGAACAGTTAGATCAATAGAGAGAATACCAAGAAGAAGAGTGTAACAGTCAAGTCGTGACAGGAGCTGCATAGAGCTGTGCGGCAGATGTAGCAGAGTGGGAGAAGAACAGGAAAAGAACAGAGACCGCTAACAGGGAGGGCACCTCAACCTGGTGACCCAGAAGAGACAGAGAGAGGCCAAAGAATAGAGAGGATAACTGACTATCCTGGCCCAGTCCACAGAACCCGGAGTACCGGCTCTGACGTGGTCCAGCTGGTTCATCCCTGCACCACAGAACCCGGAGTGGTCGTGCGCTTCATAGGAGCCCGACTCACAAACCACCAACCACCGCTGCTATCCCGGGAGCACCCACCATTGAAGGCCAGGGGCCGTGAGACGTGAAGCGGTGACCCAACGGAAGGCTCTCAGTGTTCCTGATGGGGTATGAAAGAGTGTGGCGCCCCGCAACGAGTGCGTCACAAGGGAGTATTGCAGCCGCAATATTCTCTGACAAAGCAGTGAAATAGTTAACTCTGAGATCCAACCCAACATGCAACACCTAGAACAGGGGACCAATCATAGGTCCTAGGGGGTGGAGTGTTAGGGTAGTGTAGGAGAACACACAATAATCTAGAGAGTTGGGAACACAGAAAGAACAGAAGCTAGAACCTGACAAGAGCAGACTAGAACTTGGAGAGGAGCGGGGGCTCCGCACTCCGTGCGGGCCCCTGGGCCGTCACCGGTCGGGTGTCAGCACCTGAGGCCTTAACTACCGGGATTGGGCTTATCTACACGGGTTCCCAAAAGACTCCTGTGCCCACAACTTACAGCCGGTTCACTGGTACCGAAGCTGGCAGCAGTTCACCTCTGTCACGCGAACCAGCCCCGTGGAGGAGCAGCTTTATAGGAGCACCCCACCACCAGCCAGTTTCCAGTCGTCTAACCAGCGGTGTACCCACTGAGGGATACAAGGCTCCCCAAAGCATCCAGAACGTACATCATGGATAGGGCATTGAAGCAGCCTCCCCGTACCCAACCTGGTATTCCTGGGCGACGCTGGCAAAAGAAGGAACTAAGTAGGTAGAATGGAGGAACACTGCGGATCTCTGAGGAACACTATCACTGCTGAGTCCACCCGGTCTACTACTCAACCACTGTATACCATGTACTGCCTGCTGGTTACAGTAAAGACCCGTTGCAGAGACTATCTGTGTCCGTGTCTCCTTATGAACTATCCATCCGCACACTAAGGTAACCGCAGCTGCCGCACAACATCTTGAGCAGCTCCAGCCCCCGGGGATCACCGCTCAGCCTGTGGGGAGCGTAACATCTTGCTGCTGTCCATCCCCCGGGGGTTCCGCAGCGTCGGTAGCCCTTACCGAATCTACTCATAGGTGGCGTCACGAAGAAAAACAAATTAAAACCCCTTTAATCTGTTCCACCAAGACGTCTTCACTTTTGATCTGCACTACACCGGGCCCCGCTACCGGCAGGCGCGGTCCACCCGTGACAAGGAAGGAGAAGAATCGCCTGTCTAAACCGGAGTCTGCCGGCCGCGGTGAGTCAAGAGCAGCGAAGTGAAGGGACAGTAAGAGATAGAGAAAGACACCTGTGGAGCCTCAGAAGGACACTACTCACTGCAGGAACCACCCGGTCCACTACCCGGCATTAAGAACTGCGTTACTCTGTATGCTGCAGAATACCCAAGTAAATACCCGTTCAGAGTGAGCAACGTGTCCAAGCTTTATTCCAGAACTGCCATTTACTTGCATTGCTTTGCAGAAACAACTGAGCTGCCCTATACCAACATTACAGCTCACAGCTCCGGGGAACCCGCTCATCATGTAGGGAGCGACTCCATCTTGCTGCCGCCCATCACCCTGGCGGATCAAGCAGCGCCGGTGCCATCACTGGAACCTACAGGTGGCGTCACGAACAAAAACTATATTTTATTAGTATTTTTCTTTTTCCCTTTTCCATTGACCACTGGTCCCACAGCCTCAGGCACCGAAACCGTGACCTACAGACTGCGCCTGAGAACTGATTCCCTTGACCCACGGTGAGTCAAATGCACAATCTCTATTGAGAGCCTGTTGTGGGCAGGGGCAGCTTTCTCAGCTCTGCTAGATGGCTAAATCTAAAAATTGTGATCACTGCAGAACAACTGCACCCAGTCATCTAAGTTATACGTCGTTGGATTCAGGATCTCTTTGCCTACATCATGCTGCTCTCTGATGAGGTAGCGAAAACTTGCTGACAGATTCCCTTTAAGAAAGAGAGACCAAGGTCCATTCAACAAAGAAAAGTCTCTCACACAATTGATGGAGTTCTGTCACAGTTTGAAACGGGCCACCAGGTGCTTTCCTCTGCCAACCTCCAGTCCAGCTGTTTCTCAAGAACTGAGACAGTGTTAGTGTTTCTCGCTCTCTTTCTTTCTTCAGTGGTACTCTCAGCGCCATTCACTCTCCTCGCCTATCACTGCCTCCACACACAGCAGCCACAGGTCTTCACAGGCACCGCTTCCTAGTACCAGTCCTTAGTTCAGCTGCCTTCTCCGAGATGAGTCAGGTGTATGTCCACAGTTCCTTGAGATCTGGTGGCCTTACGTTCAATGGTTTGGGTCTGCAGCTGCTGCGCCATGTTCAGGGCCGGTTCCCTGTTTATCCATCAGCCCGTCTGTTTCTCTTCCAGATACGGGCAAATGGGTGATCTGTCTTCTGCTGTACCCCAAGGCCTCCTTCCTTCTGCTACAACTTCCTGTCCTGTCTCCCACCCGGGACAAGCGTGACCGTGCTCCAGCCACGAGTGCTAACACCTCACACCACCTCCAACCCCAACTTCCTACTACTCTTTCCTACTCCTCTTCCCCCTCTCTGAGACTAGGCCCTCCCTCCAAGTTAACCCACGGTCCTTCCTGGGGGCTCTGTGTCTGCTGCAGGTGCGGGTCTCGACTCACCATCCCGAATTCCAGAGAACAGGAGAGCTACTCTCCCGCTAATGGAGGAGTGCAGTACTCCCGGTGGCGGCCAGACCAGTGAGGTGCCACATTTGTAAATCAAGAAGCCTAATAAGTGATCTGGAAATACAATCAGATCCTATTTCTCTACTTTATGTTCCCCTTGGGTTGGGCAGCATAAAATTAATGACAGGCTTATTTTAAAACGTCGGTCAGCAGGTAAGCTGTGGAATAGTGATGAGCAAACACAAGCTGTAATGTTCGGGGGCCATACCAAACACCTATTGTTCGGGATCAGATCCTGAACACAAACTACGCTGAGAAGTCCGTGTTACTGTTTCGGTTTAGCTGCACAGGCTGTAAAAGTAAGCAAAGAAAGCTGGCTGCTTTATCTGCACTGAGAATCAAAAATTCGGGGGACTCACATTGTTTTCATTATTTATTTTTACACACATGGTGGCAGTTCGTTGCCAATACACTAATGTATATGGCAACCAAGCACGGATGCCAGAACAGTGGGTGGGGGCACAACAGCCAATCACAGACACTGTCACAGGGAGTGGGCATCTGTGATTGGCTGTTGGAACCAATGCAGTGAATAAAAATTGTGCTTAATGAGCGGACCCGGAAACAAGTGTGCCTGCAAAGATAGAGACTGGCATGATTCTCCTGCTTTAATCCCCATTTTGCTTCCTTTCGCAGCACCCCAGCCCTTACTGCCACCATTTTATTACTGTAAGGTTTGGGTCCCCATAGACCTGAATAAATAAAGTATTACATTGCCTAATGTATGTTTTTAGAATCGGGCCATTGTAAACACCAGGTAATGCAATACCTTATTTAATAGAAAATAAAAGAAGGGGGAGCGCACATAGGGTTTTATCGTTCAATGTAAAATCCCAATACCCATAATCAGTAAGACTCACCTGGAACAGTTGTGGGAGTCACAACAAACTGGGAATAAACTTATGATGTCTGGCCGCTGCTGGTGCCCCGCTAGAACATAGCCCTGATGAAGTGGAGGTTTTGTGCCACGAAACGCGTAGGCTATTAAAGAAGACTTGAGACCATTCTTCTGTGGATGATTGTTTTATGGTCAGCGCGGTTTGACAAGCACGGCTCCATTTTCTCTCCTTGGATTTTTGATACCTTATTTAATATTATCCTTTATTATCCTGGAATCTGCTGTCAACACATTACATCTTACTTATAGCACCTGCTTTATAGTTTAAGATGTAGCTAGTGGTTGTTCTACTTGAGGTACTCTAGTCTTGAGGACACAGTCATAATATAGATATATGCCTGGTGGCACTCTGGCTCCATCTATTGGTTTATTTTTGTTATTACACTTATCCACTCGTAGGTTTGTTGTGTATTTTATGTTCATTCAATAAATTTACTTCATTTTTATGTATTCTAGTTACTTTACACCAGAGGTCCCCAACTCCAGGCCTCGAGGACCGCCAACAGGTCATGTTTTCGGGATTTCCTTAGGTATTCCACAGGATTTGGAATCATCCCCAATGCAGGTGATTATATTATCACTTGTGCAATACTAAGGAAATCCTGAAAACCTGAACTGTTGGCTGCCCTCGAGGCCTGGAGTTGGGGACCTCTGCTTTACACCCTAAAGGGATATTCTTTTTGATCTTTTTTGACTATGTGTCTAAGCAGATGATTTATATGTTTGTATTTAATATTGAGGACAGAAGAAGCATTGTAATTCATGTATTTATCTATACATAAAAACCTCTGATGAAACATTGATGACGCACAGATCCAAAATACTGATGTCTGACTGAGGCCATAGCGTGGAGAGGAAGCCAATCAGTATCTGATTCTGCTCACTGGTTGGGGAGCCTCCAAGTCAGTAATCAGGGGCTGGCTGGCAGATTTCAGCCTGGGTGGCAAGCACAGTTCAGAGGCCCATTATGACGGGCCACCAGCCCCTCTGCCGCCTGAGGCGAAGTGAGGAGCGGAGGGGGGGGGGGCGGCATCAGGGATCGGGGAGCGAAGCACAAAGCAGGAAAGCCGGTGGAGAAGTCCTCTTCTTACCGCAGGTTTCCCCGCCTGTTTTTTGCTCCACAATCCCGATGCTGTGCTCCCTCCTCCCTGCAGTTGCTCCCCAGGCCTGGTACTAACATTAAAGCAAAGACCGCAGCCTTATCATTTCTAATGTGACGCATGGTGCCTGCAGATGCTTGCAGAGCGTCGTGCGCTCCCGTTGCCTGTCATGAGTGATCTGTGCGCATGCGGAACCTGGCATGCGCACAGATCACACACTCTCGTCCGCATCGGGAACGCGACAGACAGGTCACTCATGGCGGGCAACAGGAGCGCACGGCGGTCTGCAAGCATCTGCAGACACCGTGCGGCCCATTATAAAAGATAAGGCTGCCGGCTCCTTGCAGATGTCCTACGCAGAACGCTGCGGAGGAATCTGCAAATGTGAACCCAGCCTTACATTTACATGTAAGCAGCAGCAGGACAACAAACTCAGGCTACCTTCACATTACCGTTTGTGTCTGAAATGCTGATGGCATGCAGACACAAACGCAGTCAAAAGCAGTGCCATTTCGATGTGTCCGCAGCGGAGAATGTCCCCTGCGGACACATCACTGTGCAGCCCGGCAGCCAATCAGCGGTGTCCGGGGGCGGAGATCAGCGCTAGAGATCTCTTCCTCCCGGCCGCCGGTAAGCTCCGGGACATGTCGGCGGGGAGAACAGCTGATGTGACAGCTGTTTGAATCTCCCGCGCCGACACCGAGAGGAGATGTCGCGCGGGAAGATTCAAACAGCTGTCAAATCAGCTGTTTCTCCCCCGCCGACACAGCTAGGGTATTACCGGCGGCGGGGAGGAGACCATCAGAGGCTGAGCTGATCTCCCGGTGGCCGTCGGTGATCTCCTGTGACATCACCGGCGGCCACCGGGAGATTTTTCAATGGGTCCGCAGCGTTCTCCTGCGTTGTCAAGCGCAGAACACTGCGGACCCATTGATGACAATGCATGGTTTGTGCGCTTGGGGAAGCTTGCTGATCTTCCAAGGTCCCCGAGCGCCCAAAAAATGCAACATGCTGCGTCCCGGGTGCGGACGCTGGACCCTGGAAGGAGCAGATATTGTCCGCATCCGCACCCGAACGCAGCAAACGCTGACAAACGCAGGCACTATGCGTTCCTATGTTAAACATAGGAACGCAGTGCGCATGCGTTTGGCTGCGTATGGGAATGCAGCATAAGCTGTGAAGGCAACCTCAGAGTCACACACACAAGCAGTTCACTTACATTTACACAGGCGAGGCGACTCAGGCGAGGCACGAGGCAGGCAGCAGTAGTGCAGCAGCTCACTACTTGTCTTTGCAGCAGCACCAGGCAGGGAGGTAGTGGGGGGACTCAGACTGGCCTGGCTGGCCTCCGCTCCGGCTCCAGTCCTCAGTCAAACCAACGGCACTGCCTGTGGGGCCACCTGGCTGCCACCACCAGGCTCCAGTCTGTCCCACCGGCAGCAGAGCAGACAGCAGAGCAGCACAATTAAATTTCAAACAGTATGGCGGCGGCCGTCACTGTTTGCGCTCCGCTCTGGAGGGACTGAGTGGGTTCACAGAAGGTTCACTGCCTGCGTGCTGACGTAGCACGCAGGCTACACACCGCTCTGAACCCTCCCTCCTCCCTGGCGCAGTGGCGCAGGCGCCCTCTCCACTCCCTGCATCCCGCAGGCCAGCCGGGTGCCATGACAACGCACCCGCTGGCCGCTGCTGCCGGAAGCCCGGACCGGCCCCGTGGTGGCGCAGCCCAGTGCAGAGAGACCTGAGAGCTATAAGAGGTGAGTGCGCGCGGCTGCGGCGCGCGCCGAGCCGACAGACGGCGCCGCTAGCACTGACACAGTCAGTGGCTTAATCGCGCCCGGCGTCCCGCCGGTTGCCTGGACAACGCAGCCCTTGCTGCGATATGAAGCCCGGGCGGTCCCACTGCGGCCGCACCGCGCTAACAGCCGGCCGCTCAGTCATCTGATCCTTTCCACTATTCAGGGCGGCTGCCGGCAGTACCGGGCGGGCCGGCCCTGAACTGTCACTATACCGGCGGCCCAGGAACCCGGGCCAGTCCGCCCCTGTCAGTAATATTCCTGGTGCATGCACAGTTGTCTAGATAGAAGAACACCCCATAAGGTTATGTTCACATGCTGCATTTTTGCTGCAGCAAAACCCAGAACAACCTTAGGAGTTTGTTAGTAAATACTGATTTCTTTAATGGAGAAAACCTATGTTTTTTGCTGCGAGTGTGCTGCATTTTATTATGCATTTTTACCACGGTTTTGCTGCGTTTTTCTACGTTTTTGCCCCTAGAACAGGGCAAAAATGCAGAAAACAATTGACATGCTCATTCTTTTCAAAACGCAGTTTCTGCAAGGAGATTAAACCAATGTGTGTGGACAACTTTTTCCTTAGGGCCACTTTACACACACCAACTTATCTGTCCAACTTCTGAACAGATCTCTGGTTGCAGTGAGATCATGGACACATTGCTCCATTTTGTGGCTGTGTACAAATGTAACAATGTGTCCATGATTTCACTGCAACCAGTAAGTTGTTCAGAAGTTGGACAGATAAGTTGGTGTGTGTAAAGTGGCCATCAGTCACATAGGTTTTGCTGAGAATCAAAAACGCTTACAAAAAAAAAGGTTTACATTAGCATAGTTTAGTAGAAAACCAAGGTAAAAACTGAGCACAAAAACACAGCAAAAATCCAGTGTGTGAACATAGCCTAAGACTAGGGCCACACTTGGGAGCCTGCATCCGTTTACTCAATGCATTAATGGTTCCAGTTTTTCCCCTATACCTTTATGTACCATGTGTTAATGCATGCATTTCCCATAGACCTCCATGTAATCAAAAACGCATGCGTTTTTGAAAATGCACCAAAAAACATTGCAGACCTCATTTTTAACTGATTGGGCAAAAACGTAATGCAGTAAACAGATTGCACTTTGGCAATCCATTTTTAAAATTGGAGTCTATGGGTGCATTAATGGATCCAGTTTTCAAGATAAAAAACTGGATCCAGTAACTGGATTGCAGACGCAAGTGTGGCCCTAGCCTAAGGCCGGCTTCACACCACAGTTTCTTGCTGTCAGGTTCTGTCCGGTGTTTTGCTGGATGCACCTGACACAGCCTGACAGCACCAGAGAAAACAGAACCGGAGGGTTAATATGCCCTCTGATTCTGTTTTCTGCCAGAATCATCAGTGCGCGCCGATGCTGCTGTCCAGGTCCTGAAATTTAAAAACTAGCCGCGGTTCTGAAATGTCAGCTAGGAGCTCTCCAGGTGCTGAAGTTCAGCGCTGGCCGCTGCTGAACTTCAGCACCCGGCAGCCGGATCCGATTTTCTGTCAGATCTGGTGCAATCTGGCCCATAGCCTCCCATGTTATGGGGGAGCCGGATCGCACAGGATTCGATTTTGTCAGATTTTTGCCCTGGACACAAAAACACTGCAAGCTGCGCTTTTGTGTCTAGGACAAAAATCGAATGCAGCCTGATGCTGCCAGACAGGGACAAAACCAGATGACAAATCACTGCCATCCGGCCCCATCCGGCATCATAGGCATGCATTAGTCCAAAATCGGACACACCGGACAGCCCCGGACCTGAAAAAAATTGTGGTGTGAAGACGGCCTAGGGGTACCTTTACACGCGGCAACTTTTCTAAATTTCACTGGCAACTTACTGGTTGCAGTGAAATCATGGACACATTGTTCCATTTGTACACAGCAACAAGATAGAACAATAGTGTCCATGATTTCACTGCAACCAGTAAGTTGCCAGTGAAATTCCTAGAAAAGTTGCAGTGTGTAAAAGTACCTTAAGCCTAAATTAATGAGGGTATAGGCTAGGATTTCAATCATAGTTAAAGGGGTTGTAACAAGGTTAGGAGTTATACCTTAACTATATAAGCCTAGGGTCACATTTGTTAATGAAATTGCGTTCACCGCATCCAGATCTGGGCTTCACACACATTTTTCATGAAAATTGTGTTGCTGAAGCCACAATCCGGTAACCAGATTGCTCCGGATGTGTAATCCGGAGCAATGCAGTTACTGTACAGTTTGCTCATCCCTGCTGCCGGGGGATTTTCCGGTTTTCGTTTTCCCCTCTCCTACTTCTAAGAGCCATAACCTTTTTATTTTTCTGTCAACATAGACATATAATGGCTGATTTTTTTGTGGGACGAGTTGTACTTTTGAATGACCTCGTTCATTTTACCATATAATGAACTGGAAAATGGGAAGAAAATAAGAAGTGTGGTGAAACTGCAAAAAAAAAGGTGCCATTACACAATAGTATTTAGTTTTTTTTATTTATCATGTTCAATATATAATAAAATTGACCTGTCAGTTTGATGCCTCAGGTCACTTCGAGTTCATGGATACCAAACATGCATACTTTTATTTATATCTAAGTGGTGAAATAAAATTCACAAGTTCTTAAAGAAAAAGATTTGCACTTTTGCCATCGTTTTCCACGACCAGTATGTAGTAGTAGCGTTCTAATTTTTTGGGATTTGGGGCTGTTTGATGGCGTATTTTTGTATCTTGAGCTGACCGTTCTAAAGATACCATTTTTCGGTAGATGCGTGATCGCCTGTTATTGCATTTTATTGTAATGTTGTGGTGACCAAAAAAACATAATTGTGGCTTTTGGTTGCAATTTTACAGATCTGATTAATTGATTTTTTTTATATATTGGGACATTTATGAATGCAGCTATACTATATATTTGTATTTTTATTTTTTTTCATATTTTTTAAAACTTTCTTTTAACTTTTTCTTTATTTTACTCTGCCCCTTCGAGTGTAGAGTGCTGAGGTGCTCTATCACTTGAATTGTGCAGAGAGATGCTTCAGCAGAGATGCTTCAGCATCCCCCTGCATAGCACAAATTATCACTTTCTGCCGAAAACGCAGCTTAGCCATCGCCGGTAGGAAGTGATTGATGACAGCCTCCAACGTCATCAGCTGACCCCGTACATTCATACCAATGTAACAAGGCCTTGTAATCTCATCACGGGGCCACCAATGCCTGCAGGAAACAACGTGATCCTCACTAAGATACTTTAGGTCACGCTGTCAGTGACAACGCAATCTAAAAAGGTTAACCTTGCCGATCTGATCTCTGATCTGAATGGTCCTGTTAGCTTTAAATGTTAGCTGATCAGTTCAGCTAAGGCTGGCTTCACACCAGGTTTTTTGCCTGTCAGTGTGGATTGTGTTTTTTTGTAGGACCACCTGGACAGAAACGGACAAGACAGGATTTGTGAAAAGTGTTAAATATGGTCCCAGATTCAGTTTTTTACAGAATTTGCTTTTGTACAGAAATGCAGAGAGAGCAAGAGAATTTCCTGCACAGATTTCTGCTTTCAGGACCATGGAAAGCATTCTAAGCAGGCGCAATGCACAAAACGAATCTGGGAAACGATTCTGCATTTCCCCAGTGTTTTACGTGTTAAGTGTGACGGACTGCGCCGAATTACTTTCTGTCTGGTTTAAAAGCAGCTGCCGCTGAATTTCAGCACCGGGACAGCTCCCCAAGTACAATTTCAGCAACAATATAGTTGAGCCCTTTTTATAAAATTATTCTTTGAAAGAATTTTTAAAAAAATGATGCAGGGCTTCTATTTTTGTATGCAAGCCAGCTACAGCAGAAAGGTACAGGCATCCCTCTACCCCCAGCTGCCTATTTTTACCTGGCTGGAAACCAAATATATAGGGAAGCCCTTTTTTTAAATTATTCAATGAATTTCATGAAATAATTTAAATATTATGACATGGGGCTACGCCGTATTTTGGTTTTAAGACAACTAGGCAGCTGGGGGCTGGAACCCTCAGCGAAGGGTGGCCCATGCTTTCTGTGAATTGCAGCCTGCAGCTGTCCCAGAAAATGGCACATTCATAGAAGTGTCATTTTTTGGCACTTTACCCCAACCTTTCCAGTAGGCCTGGGAGCGTTGGCACGCTGAGTAACAAAGAGGTTAATGCCAGCTTTGTATTGGCTGCTGGCACTAAGCCCAAAATTCATAGTGTAAGCAGTAAAAAAACACAACACCAAAAAATACATTTAGAAATAATATACAAGACAACCCTGTTTCCCATCTTTAATTGACAAAAAGAAACCTCCCTCCAACATAATCCACAGGTAACATCTTCAGCTCTGCTGCATATCTCTGTGAGCAAACACCCATTTTCTGTGACCGCATTTGTGATTGGCTGTTGGTCTCCTCTGCAGTGAATATCTAGATAATGAGCAGCACCGGAAGTAGACATTGTGGGACGGTGGAATGTAGTAAGTATAATGTTGATTAATAGCTATTTTCTTTATTTTTACAGCTCCTCCGCCCCAGAACCCAAACCCGAACTGTAACACGGACTTCCCAGGAAAGTCTGTGTTCTAGATCTGTGCCCAAACACTAGGTGTTTGGTACAGACACTGAACTTTACAGTTCGGGTTTGCCCATCACTACCCACAATGATTTTTTGGTGAATTTCCAATGCTGAGTATTTTTGTTGCATCAAATACACAGCTTATTACAGTTCCTGCTAAGTGGATGGGATATTTAGAAATCTCACGCCCACTTTGCTCCTTTTTACTCAGTGTAAGCTGACATGAGGTGCGTGTTTCCAGTCTACAACATATCAATTTTTCTCTTCCCATACACTTGTATTACATTTAATAAAATCTGCAGGTAAATTGCACTCCTGCATTTTTTAGCACACTTTCTAGGGTGTTTGTCTACTACAACAGTTGCATCTTAATAAATTTATTCCACCCTGTATTATATGATAAAAGAGATTCAGTAGTTTAACTTTGCACAATGCAAGTGACACTGATCATTTACACTTCAGTCCCAGAACAAAAGGTAAGTAATACCAAGAAATCTATACAAGAAATAGTATAGAATGTACATCTCTTTCTCCATTGTTTTAATATAGCAGATATAGTGGCTGGGTACACAGTATATATAGTTACATTAGATGTGTCTTTGGCTGTGAAAATAATTTTTTCTGAATAGCAATTTGATTGCAGAAACATGCCCTGGTGACCCATGCATATACTCTGTTTTTTGTGTGACCGGGGTGAATAAGTCTCAGTAAGCCCCTGTAACACTCTGTCCTTGTCCCTCCCTGCTTCTTCACGTCCGCATCTTAAGTCGCACCCCATGAATAGACAGAAAATAATAGGAAAAACATTCTTCCTATTGATTAAAGCTTTCTTGGCGGTATAAAAGGGAGGGGTCATTAGAATAGAATATGGAAGAAATAAATCTATTGTTAGCGTCGTTCTGCAAATTATATATTGGACACACATAGCTCTGTTATATGCTCACAGACATTCATGGATCTGCTACATGAACATATAGACACACACAAGTCTGCGATTTATAATCACATTGAAGAAAGAGGCACTCACCCGGTGAAAGTTGTTCCTAATGGATGACTTTAATCAGCATTGAGGTACAGGGTGCTGGGGAGTGGGTGACGGAGGTGCACCATTTCTGCCTCTCAAATATTGACACACAAGTCTGCCACATGCACACCACACACACAGTTCTGGTATGTGCATGCCATACACACAGAGCTCTGCTACATGCATGATACATGCACATACAGACACACATATAGCTCTAGTACATGCCCAATACATGCACACACAGCTCTGCTACCTGCACAATACATGCACATACAGATACATACAGCTCTGCTACATGCACAATATATGCACGTACAAACACTCACAGATCTGCTACATGCACATACAAATAGAGTCTGTGGAGCCTCGTTTAGGAGTCTCAACACAGGCTAGGTCATGGCTAGGTCCTTCACTAGAGGAAGATCTGGCTAGTCCTGTGGTGAGACTCCTAAACGAGGCTCCACAGACTCTATTTGCATATTCAAAATTCCCAGGGAGCAACTTTGTTTTGTTGGTCCACTAGGCATTGCTCCCACCTAGCCAGAATCCTACTCCACACTGATGAGGGGCAACACCCCGAAACAGCTGTCTGTGGATGGATACCTGGCCTTGGTATTCCCTTGTCATATCTTTAAGCTTGTAAAGAGCTGGATATTGACTCATAGGGCCACTTAATATGGTGGTTATCATGGCTAGGTCCTTCACTAGAGGAAGATCTGGCTAGTCCTGTGTTGAGACTCCTAAACGAGGCTCCACAGACTCTATTTGCATATTCAAAATTCCCAGGGAGCAATGGGCCTAGGAATTCACTGTGTTGAGTGCTTTAGCCGGCTGCCCGCAGTGTTTTCTTGAACTGGTCTCCCTGAGATCAGTGAATACTTTGTTTTGTTGGTCTACTAGGCATTGCTCCCACCTAGCCAGAATCCTACTCCACACTGATGAGGGGCAACACCCCGAAACAGCTGTCTATGGATGGATACCTGGCCTTGGTATTCCCTTGTCATATCTTTAAGCTTGTAAAGAGCTGGATATTGACTCATAGGGCCACTTAATATGGTGGTTATCATGGCTAGGTCCTTCACTAGAGGAAGATCTGGCTAGTCCTGTGTTGAGACTCCTAAACGAGGCTCCCAGACTCTATTTGCATATTCAAAATTCCCAGGGAGCAATGGGCCTAGAAATTCACTGTGTTGAGCGCTTTAGCCGGCTGGCCGCAGTGTTTTCTTGAACTGGTCTCCCTGAGATCAGTGAATACTTTGTTTACATGCACATACAAACACACAGCTCTGCTATTTGCACAATATGTGCACATACAAACACACACAGCTCTCCTACATGGACAATACATACTTATACAGATACACACAGCTCTGTTACATGCACATATGAACACACACAACTCTGTTACATGCACATACAAATAAACACAGCTCTATTACATCGACAATACATGCACATTCAAACATTCACAGCTCTGCTTAATGCACATACAAACACACAGCTCTGCTACATGGACAACATATGCACATACAGGTACACACACAGCTCTGCTACATGCACATGTGAACACAAACTCTGATGCATACACATACAAATATAAAACCAAAGGTGAAGAATGTTTGAATGTTGGTTTGTCCTGAGGAAGGGGTCATAGACCTGAATCACATTGACTAATAAACCACAGCTGTAAATTCATGATTGATGTCTTCCGAAGGTTCATATATATTCAATTCCAGCAGCGTGGTTGTTTAACCCTTTCTTCTTGGTTTATACTTCATCTCCCTGTGTGACATCTACTATGCGATCTTGGACAAGTGCCAAAAACGTGTGCGCTCCCGTGAAATCGTATGCAATATCGTAACGATATTGCGACGTGTAAAGCGGCCATTAGAGCTATACCATATGGTGAAAAGAGTAGAGAAAAAAGGTCTGCTCAAATAATATTTTCTCAGAACATGTGATACCATGAAAAACAGGATACATTGCAGAGGTTATAGCAAAAAAATAGTTCCACATGTGGAGAAAAAAAAATGCTACTACCTCTAGAAAGGAATTTTTATACAAAATCAACAAAAAAAACCTTCATTGCCCCTATAACAAGAGAATAAACTATGTAACCGCATTCAGCAATTAGTATAGTAAAATTAAGAATATTATCTTTAGTTAAATCTGCATTAAATCAGGATGCCATTTTTATTAAAATACTGAAAAATGGATGCGGTATTTATGCTATAAGAGAAGGGATATGTTATCTCCCAGCTTGTTTGAAACAGGCAGGAGGGTGAGACCTGGCTTTCCTGCGCTGGATTCCATAGGTGTGGAGGTAGCAAATGCACTGCATTTTCGTATGCAAACAAAAATAACATGGTGGTTTATAAGAATTCTAAAGCTCATTCACAAAATTCTTATATTAGCTGCGATACGACACTTGTTATTTATTTGACTAAATGTAACAAATGTGATCTAATATACATCAGAGGTACCACTAGAAACTTAAAAACAAGAACATCTGAACATATAGCGGACATTAAAAAGAAAAAACTATTGATACATCTGGTGCAGCGAAGCATTTCTCTGAACAACATAATGGGGAACTTGATACTTTAAGCTTTTGTGGTGTCTACAGAGTTAATAAACCCAAGCGTTGTGTGATTGGAAGAAAGCATTGCTAAAGAAGGAAGCTATGTGGATCCTTAATCTAAGTATGAGAATCTCTTATGGCTTACATTTTTGCCAGGATCTCATGTACATATAGTAATCAAATGAACTAATAAATTGTTCTGTTAATCTGACTGCATAATTTTCCTCTGAATGATGTAGATAGAGGGGGTGAGGTAAATTTATTATTATTATTTATTTATTTATATAGCGCCATTGGTTCCATGGCGCTTTACATGTGTAAGGGCAGAATAAGGACGAGAACATAAATAATGACAAATAAATCATACAGGTACATTAGGGTAGAGATCCTGTACACAAGGGCTCTCAGTCTTAATTTGCAATCCACAAGTCAAGACAATGGGGATCTGAGTAGACTGATAAGAAACAATGACTTAACAAACTTGAGTTAACAAACAACAGAACAATACGTCTGACCAAATCAAGAATATTAACTCACAACATGCAGTAAAAAGTCTGTATTGTCTCAAGCATATCATATCTAAAGTTAAAACCAAGCAGGTGGCTGCAAATCTGCCCGTGTTATTGCCAAGACTCCCTGAAGCCCTGGTAAACATAGGAGTTAAAATACGTTTGGTTCCATGCGTTTAGAGATGGACAAATATGGATCATGCTCCTTGATGTGTCAGAAAGGCATATAAGGATTGGATGAGTGTCACTGAAGCGTGGTTGACTAATGAGAACCAACTGGGATCAGAAATACATATAAACAAGACGAAAGTTCTTAGAAAAAATTATAAAACTTTATTTAACCATGCAAAAACTCAAGGACAAAAAAAATGTAAAAACATCTAAAAAGTAAGATGTGCATAGCAGAAGACAAAATACCCACAAAATTCCCTTAATAATCTTGGCACACTCGTTTATGCCTGCCTTTAAACAACAGTTTGCTTGTCTTCCTCCTTAGTTAGCTGTGCCTCATTTCACAACAAAGAATTCACTGATCTCAGGGAGACCAGGCCAAGAAAACACTATGGGCAGCTGGCTAAAGCGCTCAACACAGTGAATTCCTAGGCGCATTGCCCCCTGGGAATTATGAATATGCATCATTTCACAACAGTCATACTGATTCCTCTTTTTTTAGGATACTGAATAGATTCATAATAAATCTTTCTCCTGACAGATGACAAGACAAACTTGAGAATATCTGACTACTATTTTCTTAAAACAGCTTTGTGTTATGGCCTGATCATATATCTATGCACGCTTACAATTTTCTGTCTTGTAACTCTTCTTCTCATCTGTGACCCAGTGATTTCTTGTTCTTTCACGCAGGAGGGTATTGTAAGGTATTTTTGATTATAGGTTGCCATATTCTCTCAAACAGCATTGAGGAATTATCACAACAGTTTAATCACATTCTATGAGTGTTGTACCTTGAGAGTGTTTTAACAAGCACCTGATTGTAGATTATCAATAGCCATTCTGTTATTAGGTACTAGATGGTGGCCCGATTCTAACGCATCGGGTATTCTAGAATATGCATGTAGTTTATTTATGAAGATTTAAGAATAATGCAATGAGCGATCAGTAAGGTACCGTCATACTTGGCGACGCTCCAGCGATCCCGACAACAATACGACCTGGTAGGGATCCCTGGAGCGTCACTACTAGTGATGAGCGAGTACGCTTGTGACTACTCGGTACTCAAATGAGTAGCACTGTACTCGGGCTACTCGGCGAGTACCGAGTAATCTCGCGATACTCGTGCTGTACTCGGGGTCCTCATCCATGCATGTTGGCGCTCTTTAGAGAGCCAGCCCACATGCAGGGATTGGCTGGCAGTCACTGCAATGCCACAGCCCTGTTAGTTGTGGCATTGCAGTGATTGGCCGTCCCGCACAGCTTGACCGAGCCTTTATAAGACCCGACCACGATGTGCTCTGCACACAGCCATCCAGACAGTCAGTGTAGGGAGAGTGTCTGCTGCTGCTTAAGAGACAGATTTGTGGCCCTCATAGGTAGATCCGGAGCAGGGCTGCAAACTGCTGCTGACCAGAACAGTCCTTCACAGGACTAATCTAGGAGGATATAGGCAGGGTGATCCAGATCTGAGTCCAAGCTTTCCAGTGACCAGAACAGTCCTCAGGAGACTGTTGGAGCTGACTAGCTGTATACAGGCAGGGTCTAATATCCATATCCAGCTTTCCTGTGACCAGAACAGTCCTCATGAGACTGTTGTAGCTGACTAGCTGTATACAGGCAGGGTCTAATATCCATATCCAGCTTTCCTGTGACCAGAACAGTCCTCAGGAGACTGTTGTAGCTGACTAGCTGTATACAGGCAGGGTCTAAAATCCATATCCAGCTTTCCTGTGACCAGAACAGTCCTCAGGAGACTGTTGTAGCTGATTAGCTGTATACAGGCAGGGTCTAAAATCCATATCCAGCTTTCCTGTGACTAGAACAGTCCTCAGGAGACTGTTTTAGCTAACTAGCTGTATACAGGCAGGGTCTAAAATCCATATCCAGCTTTCCTGTGACCAGAACAGTCAGGAGACTGTTATAGCTGACTAGCTGTATACAGGCAGGGTCTAAAATCCATATCCAGCTTTCCTGTGACCAGAACAGTCAGGAGACTATTGTAGCTGACTAGCTGTATACAGGCAGGGTCTAAAATCCATATCCAGCTTTCCTGTGACCAGAACAGTCAGGAGACTGTTGTAGCTGACTAGCTGTATACAGTCAGGGTCTAAAATCTATATCCAGCTTTCCTGTGACCAGAACAGTCCTCAGTAGACTATTGTAGCTGACTAGCTGTATACAGGCAGGGTCTAAAATCCATATACAGCTTTCCTGTGACCAGAACAGTCCTCAGAGACTGTTGTAGTTGACTAGCTGTATACAGGCAGGGTCTAAAATCCATAACAGCTTTCCTGTGACCAGGACAGTTCTCAGGAGACTGTTGTAGCTGACTAGTTGTATACAGGCAGGGTCTAAAATCCATATCCAGCTTTCCTGTGACCAGAACAGTCAGGAGACTGTTGTAGCTGACTAGTCTGTATACAGGCAGGGTCTAAAATCCATATCCAGCTTTCGTGTGACCAGAACAGTCCTCAGTAGACTGTTGTAGCTGACTAGCTGTATACAGGCAGGGTCTAAAATCCATATACAGCTTTCCTGTGACCAGAACAGTCCTCAGGAGACTGTTGTAGTTGACTAGCTGTATACAGGCAGGGTCTAAAATCCATAACCAGCTTTCCTGTGACCAGGACAGTCCTCAGGAGACTGTTGTAGCTGACTAGCTGTATACAGGCAGGGTCTAAAATCCATATCCAGCTTTCCTGTGACCAGAACAGTCAGGAGACTGTTGTAGCTGACTAGCTGTATACAGGCAGGGTCTAAAATCCATATCCAGCTTTCCTGTGACCAGAACAGTCAGGAGACTGTTGTAGCTGACTAGCTGTATACAGGCAGGGTCTAAAATCCATATCCAGCTTTCCTGTGACCAGAACAGTCAGGAGACTTTTGTAGCTGACTAGCTGTATACAGGCAGGGTCTAAAATCCATATCCAGCTTTCCTGTGACCAGAACAGTCAGGAGACTGTTGTAGCTGACTAGCTGTATACAGGGAGGGTCTAAAATCCATATCCAGCTTTCCTGTGACCAGAACAGTCAGGAGACTGTTGTAGCTGACTAGCTGTATACAGGCAGGGTCTAAAATCCATATCCAGCTTTCCTGTGACCAGAACAGTCCTCAGGAGACTGTTGTAGCTGACTAGCTGTATACAGGCAGGCTATCCATATCCAGCTTTCCTGTGACCAGAACAGTCAGGAGACTGTTGTAGCTGTATACAGGCAAAATGCGCAAGGGCGTTGGCAAGGAAGTGGACGTGATGGTGGTGCAGGCAGAGGTCGAGGTCGTGTGCAAGCACTTATTTCGCAACAACAAAGTGCCACATCTACTCGCTCGCACGTCCTCTCCCAAATTCTTGGGGCCCGCAGCAATACACCGCTCTTGAACCAAGACCAGTGTCAACAGGTTGTTACTTGGATAGCGGATAATGCTTCAAGTCAGAATGGCACCTCCACAAACACCCTGTCTTCCACATGGTCAAGTGTCAGTAGCCGTGATACTGCACCGCACATTTCCCAACCTGATCCTCCTTCCTACCACAGGCCGAGTACACGTCCACGTACATTTATGATCCCGCACTTGGACACTCGGAAGAGCTGTTCACGTATCCATTCGCACAATCTGGCCTCTCGCCAGCTCCTGTTGAAGTGGGTCATGAGGAGAACGTATGGACAGATGCCCAAATATTTGAGCAGCCACGTTCTCACGAAGGGAACGTTGGCAACGTGTCTCAACAAGGGGTGGACGATGATGAGACACAATTGCCAGGAAGTCAGGAGGAGTATCAGGGTGCGGAAGAGGAAGACGACGTGGTGGATAATCCAGTAGCTGACCCAACCTGGCAGGAGGATATGCAGAGCGAGGCCAGCAGTGCACAAGGGGAGGGAGGCGTAGCATCCCAACAGGCAGTAAGAAGCAGGGTGGTGTCTGCAGGCAGAAGGCAGGCAACCGTTCCCCGGAACAACAACACGACACAAGGTGCCTGTGCAAATGTTAGGTCTTCCCGAGTCTGGCAGTTTTTTAAGTTGGCTCCAGATGACTCTAAAAAGGCCATTTGCAACATCTGCAATGCCAGCATCAGCAGGGGTACAAAAACTAGCAGCCTGACCACCACCAGCATGATCAGGCACATGTCAGCCAAGTACCTGACTTTGTGGGAAGTACAACAGAGTCGAGGAGCGGTGCTTGCTGATGTCACTGCTACAGTCTTCGCGTGTTGTGCATGCGAGCCAATCTCCTGTCCATGCTGCCCGCGAACAAGCTTTCGGCCCTGCACCTGAAGTTGCCCACGCACAAATAACACCACCATCAAGCATGTCCTTGTCCCAGCGCAGCGTACAGTTATCCATTCAGCAAACCTTTGAACGCAGGCGCAAATACGCTGCCAACGCCCCACATGCCACAGTTCTAAATGCTCACATTTCGCGACTAAAAATGTTACCTTTCTGGCTGGTGGAGACGGAAGCATTCCGCGACCTGATGGCGGCTGCTGTCCCACGTTACTCGGTCCCCAGCCGCCACTATTTCTCCAGGTGTGACGTCCCCGCATTGCATAACCACGTGTCACAAAGCATCACACGTGCCCTGAACAATGCTGTTTCAGCCAAAGTCCACCTAACCACAGACACGTGGACAAGTGCTTGTGGGCAAGGCCGCTACATCTCCTTGACGGCACACTGGGTTAATATTGTGGAAGCTGGGACCCAGTCTGAGCGACGGACGGAACACGTCCTTCCCACACCAAAGATTGCAGGCCCTACCTCAGTCAGGGTTTCATCCACACTCTACAGCTCGGAATGTCATGCTCCTCAGCCTCCTCCTCCTCCTGCGCATCCTCATCCACTTTACCCTCCACACCAGTCCCAAGCTGGAAGCACTGCAGCACTGCCTCTGCGAAGCGGCAACAGGCTGTGCTGAAGCTAATATGCATAGGTGACAAACCCCACAATGCAGAAGAGGTGTGGACAGCTCTGAAACAGCAGGCAGATCACTGGCTCACACCTCTGAACCTAAAGCCATGAAAGGTCATGTGTGACAATGGCCGGAACCTGGTGGCAGCTTTGAGGCGAGGCCAGCTGACGCATGTTCCATGCGTGGCCCATGTGCTCAACCTGGTGGTTCAGCAGTTTATAAAGTCATACCCAGAGCTGTCTGATCTGCTGGTAAAAGTTCGCCGCCTGTCTGCACATTTTCGCAAGTCACCTGCTGCTTAAGCCGGCTTTGCCGGCTTTCAGCGCCGTTTGCGTCTTCCGGCCCACAGACTGGTGTGTGATGTCCCCACACGTTGGAATTCAACGCTGCACATGTTGGTCAGGATATGTGAGCAGAAGAGGGCAGTTGTTGACTACCTGCATCACCTAAGCCGTCGGGAAATGGGTCAAACTCCACACATAACACCTGAGGAGTGGAGATGGATGTCGGACCTATGTACCGTCCTCCAAAACTTTGAGGATTCCACCAAGATGGTGAGCGGCGATGACGCCATTATTAGCGTCACCATACCGCTACTCTGCCTTCTAAAACGGTCTCTGCTCAAAAACAAAGATGATGCATTGCAGGCGTAGCGCGATGAGTTGGAGCAAGAAACAGTAGTGGGTGTGGGTGATAACACACAGCACAGCCTCATCCCATCACAACGTGCAGTGGAGGACTATGACGAGGAGGAGGAGGATGAAGACATGGAGCAACTCTCTGGCCAAATTGAGGATATGACATGCACACCAGTCATACCCTCGCTTCAGCGTGGCTGGCCAGAGGACAGGGGAGATGAGGAGGAGGAGGAGGACAGCATGTTCAGTCATTGTGTTGCTCAGGATACTGAAGTGATGGCTGTTAAGAGTCTGGCGCACATGGCTGACTTTAAGCTGCCTGGCTCATGACCCTCGCGTTCAGAACATCTTGGCCGACAATCAGTACTGGTTGGCAACACTCTTAGACCCACGCTACAAGGAGAACTTTATGTCTCTCATTCCTGTGGCGGAGAGGTCAGCCAAAATGCAGCAGTTCCAGAAGGCCATAGTCACGGAAGTAGGCAAAGCATTCCACTCACAAAACGCTAGCAGCATAGGTCAGGAATCGGTGGACAACCAAGGCGTACGGCCGAGAGGGGCACAAGTCCAATCCACCAGAGGTAGGGGATCAGTCTTTACGATGTGGGACAGTTTTCTCAGCCCCTCATGTACCACAGCCCCTGAGGTGCGGGGTAGCGCCACAAGAAATGCTAAGTTTGGCCAGATGCTGAAGGAGTACCTTGCAGATCGAACAACTGTACTCCGACATTCCTCTGTGCCTTACAATTATTGGGTCTCCAAGCTAGACACGTGGCATGAATTGGCTCCCTACGCCTTGGAAGTCCTGGCCTGCCCTGCCGCTAGCATTATGTCAGAGCGTGTTTTTAATGCTGCAAGTGGAATCATTACTGATAAACGGACCCGCCTGTCAACTGAAAATGCTAACAGGCTGACTCTGATCAAGATGAACAAGGGTTGGATTGGGGCAGACTTCACCACACCACCAGCAAATGACAGCGGAATTTAAATTTTGTTATGGGAATTTGCCATGTACCTCCATTCACATAGGGGTACACACTTCTGGCTAACCTCTGGACTGCTCCTCCTTCTCCTCATGTGCCACCATGATGACCGTTACAATAGTTAGGCTATTGTGTCATGTATACCCCCAGTGGTAAATTTTTTCGCCCATTCTTTTAGAATGGGCATTACAACGACAGGAGACCCGCTCCTTTTCAATGGGAAAAATGTTTTGAGGCCCTCATGCACGTCTCTATCCAGGGACAATGTGGAGCCTCCCAATTTTTGGCTGCCCTGCCAAAGGGCTATACTACAATACACCCACTTCAGGTTTACAGGCCCTCCTGCACGTCTGTATCCAGGGGCATTGTTGAACCTCCCAATTTTTGGCTGCCCTGCCAAAGGGCTATACTACAATACACCCACTTCAGGTTTAGAGGCCCTCATGCACGTCTGTATGCATGGGTCATTGGTGAACCTCCCAATTTTTGGCTGCCCTGCCAAAGGGTATACGAAAAATACACCCACTTCAGTTTACAGCCCTCATGCATGTCTGTATCCAGGGCATTGTTGAACCTCCCAATTTTTCTGCCCTGCCAAAGGGCTATACTACAATACACCCACTTCAGGTTACAGGCCTTCCTGCACGTCTGTATCCAGGGCATTGTTGAACCTCCCAATTTTTGGCTGCCCTGCCAAAGGGCTATACTACAATACACCCACTCAGGTTTACAGGCCCTCATGCATGTCTGTATGCATGGGCATTGGTGAACCTCACAATTTTGGACTGCCCTGGTAAAGGAAAATACGACAATGGGCACATTATGTCAAGACAGGGCTTCATGTACGTCTCTTCTCAGGGACATCGGAGTGCCGCACAATGTTTTCACGTAAAATCTTTCATGTAATCACAAAAAGTAACATACATCAGCTGTATCTCACTATTGGGTATGTGCCCTTAACATTTCCACCCTGAATATTCATTTTGGTGTCATTTTGGAAGGTTTTTCTGGTGACTCCGTAAAATTGGCGTGAAACTCGGACAACATTGTTCACAGCTGTGACTTTTGAGTGAGAAATGCTTACAGGTGTCTTCCCCATGGTGTTGCCATGTCATTTGAGCACTCTTCTGAGACTTTTGTGACATTTTTAGGGTTTCTACATGCTGCCGGCGGTCATTTCATAAAAATACTCGGGTCTCCCATAGGATAACATTGGGCTCGGGGCTCGGGCCGAGTACACGAGTATCTTGGGATGCTCGGCCCGAGCATCGAGCACCCGAGCATTTTGGTACTCGCTCATCACTAGTCACTACGTGTTCACTGGTGAGATGTCAAACAGTCAGATCTCACCAGCAATGCAGCAACGATATGGTGGTCGTTGGGACTCTGTCACTCTAGGGCGTAGTATTGAGGTCGTTGGTCATTGTCCCCGTGAAACAGACCGATGCATACTGCCCAGCGGGGTCCCAATGATCAAATAATGGTCCAGGCTATTCTGACATGATCAGCGATCTCACAGCGGGGCCTTGTCACTGCTGCGTGTGACACTGAGCGAGCACTTGCACTGAAATCAGGCGACCGGAGCGAGGCGACATATCCCCAAATACACGCCGCAATTGGGAGGCAATTTAGCGGCGATGGTTCCTGGGCGACATATCGCCGTCAATATTTATTACCGCATTAGTGGCGTGTAAAGGTACCCTAAGTTCCCAGTTTATTCTCTTTAATGCCTGTATAAGTTCAGTGGAATCCTTAAAAGTACCGTCACACGCGGCAATATTGCTAGCAATTTCACTGGCAGTTTGCTGGTTGCAGTGAAATCATGGACACATTGTTCCATTTGTACACAGCAACAAAATAGAACAATTCGTCCATGATTTCACTGCAACCAGCAAATTGCCAGTGAAATTGCTAGCAAAATTGCCGCGTGTGATGGTACCTTAAGATGTGATAGCAATTTTTTCAGAAGAATAAAGGTATTTTCCAGGGCCACTGGACCATACTGACAGCAACTTTATTAGAACATATTTAAAAACACTTACATCCCGCAGTTTTTTCACTAGATTCTGTAAAAACAGGTCGCTATAGTGCAACATGTTACTATTAAGTGAGTTTATACCAGAAATTATTGGGCAATATGGGGGCTTTTTCTCATCCTTATGCATTTTAGGAAGATGATAAGAAAAGCCCCACAGGGCACCCTTTTAGTAAGGAATTTTCTCTCTTTTGAATTTATAATTTGGAGAAAGCATCTCTTTTCAGATCATATCCCAATAATTCATAATACTTAGTATCATGCAGTATATTGTATGCTTCCTCCAGATATAATAATATATTCATTTGGATAGCTATCCCCCTTTATCTGCTTGTGTACTAACGATATTCATGTTATTTTTGAGATTTTCTAGTGCAATTTTTTCATCTTCATTTAAATGATTTTTCTACAAGTTTAATTATGGTGATAATTCATTTAGTTTGAATGCTACTGCTACTACTACATAGAATGTTTCTAAGGGCGGCTTCACACTGCGGTCAGCTACAGTCCGGGGCTGTCAGGGATGAACCTGACAGCCCCGGACTGGAGCAGCACACAGAACTGGAGGGCTAATTTGCCACACGCAGCTCCCGCTGCTGATAGGTCAGGACCGAGGCGCCGCGGTCTTGACCTATCAGCGGCGGCAGCTGCTGTGTGCGGCTACACACCGGACCGGAGGGCAAATTAGCCCTCCAGTTCTGTGTGCTGATCCAGTCCGGGGCTGCCAGGTTCATCCCTGACAGCCCTGGACCGGATCACACCGCAGTGTGAAGCTACCCTTAGTAATGTCCCCTATGTTGTAGTGGATGAAAATCAGATGATGGTCTTACATTCATATGTATATAGGGATCCTCCACAGGGGTTTCTATATCCGAGTTTTTTATCGCTTGTATATTTTGGATTTGATAATGGCGAAATAAAGTTTAATTTTTGGACAAATATATTAAGGTTCATAAGTAATTGAAAATCTCTGGTACTCTGTGTAGGCCAGAAATTCAGTCCCTTAAATTAAACACATTTTTCACTTGGGGTAAGAGGATGAGGTATAGGTTGGAAACATTTGATGATCGTGTTTTGTTGCTTCAGGGTAGGGATAGTTGCACTGGAACTTTGGGAAGGTTCGTGTGTAAGATCATGCACAGTTTTCATTGTATATTTCAGTGATCTTACTCTCCATGAGGATTCTGATCTATCGCTATCTTTATCATCATCTCTGTATAATACTGTTATCCATGCTCCTACACAGAGCCATCCCCTGTAAGCACCATGTCACATATTTTCTTTTTAGAGTTGGGTACAATGTGCCCACCTCTTCCAGATCTGACTCCGTTATTGTCATTCTCCATGAACACACACATGAACCCCCCCCCAGTGTTCCACCCGAAGCAACAAAACACAATAATCAAATATTTCCAACTTATGTAAAGGAAAAGAAAAGGAGGACCAGAGGGAGTTGACGAATATGCAAATGCAATAGAATTTCACACAAGGAATAAACAGAAAATGCAAAAATCTTTACTCTCTCTACTCATACTCCTACCCCAGGTGAAAAAAGTGTCTTATGTAAGGGACTGAATTTTTGCCCTACAGAGGGTACCAGAGATTTTCAATTATTTCTGGACCTTAATACATACAGTTAGGGCCAGAAATATTTGGACAGTGACACAATTTTGGCGAGTTGGGCTCTGCATGCCACCACATTGGATTTGAAATGAAACCTCTACAACAGAATTCAAGTGCAGATTGTAACGTTTAATTTGAAGGGTTGAACAAAAATATCTGATAGAAAATGTAGGAATTGTACACATTTCTTTACAAACACTCCACATTTTAGGAGGTCAAAAGTAATTGGACAAATAAACATAACCCAAACAAAATATTTTTATTTTCAATATTTTGTTGCGAATCCTTTGGAGGCAATCACTGCCTTAAGTCTGGAACCCATGGACATCACCAAACGCTGGGTTTCCTCCTTCTTAATGCTTTGCCAGGCCTTTACAGCCGCAGCCTTCAGGTCTTGCTTGTTTGTGGGTCTTTCCGTCTTAAGTCTGGATTTGAGCAAGTGAAATGCATGCTCAATTGGGTTAAGATCTGGTGATTGACTCGGCCATTGCAGAATGTTCCACTTTTTTGCACTCATGAACTCCTGGGTAGCTTTGGCTGTATGCTTGGGGTCATTGTCCATCTGTACTATGAAGCGCCGTCCAATCAACTTTGCAGCATTTGGCTGAATTTGGACTGAAAGTATATCCCGGTACACTTCAGAATTCATCCAGCTACTCTTGTCTGCTGTTATGTCATCAATAAACACAAGTGACCCAGTGCCATTGAAAGCCATGCATGCCCATGCCATCACGTTGCCTCCACCATGTTTTACAGAGGATGTGGTGTGCCTTGGATCATGTGCCGTTCCCTTTCTTCTCCAAACTTTTTTCTTCCCATCATTGTGGCACAGGTTGATCTTTGTCTCATCTGTCCATAGAATACTTTTCCCGAACTGAGCTGGCTTCTTGAGGTGTTTTTCAGCAAATTTAACTCTGGCCTGTCTATTTTTGGAATTGATGAATGGTTTGCATCTAGATGTGAACCCTTTGTATTTACTGTCATGGAGTCTTCTCTTTACTGTTGACTTAGAGACAGATACACCTACTTCACTGAGAGTGTTCTGGACTTCAGTTGATGTTGTGAACGGGTTCTTCTTCACCAAATAAAGTATGCGGCGATCATCCACCACTGTTGTCATCCGTGGACGCCCAGGCCTTTTAGAGTTCCCAAGCTCACCAGTCAATTCCTTTTTTCTCAGAGTGTACCCAACTGTTGATTTTGCTACTCCAAGCATGTCTACTATCTCTCTGATGGATTTTTTCTTTTTTTTCAGCCTCAGGATGTTCTGCTTCACCTCAATTGAGAGTTCCTTTGACCGCATGTTGTCTGGTCACAGCAACAGCTTCCAAATGCAAAACCACACACCTGGAATCCACCCCTGACCTTTTAACTACTTCATTGATTACAGGTTAACGAGGGAGACGCCTTCAGAGTTAATTGCAGCCCTTAGAGTCCATTGTCCAATTACTTTTGGTCCCTTGAAAAAGAGGAGGCTATGCATTACAGAGCTATGATTCCTAAACCCTTTCTCCGATTTGGAGGTGGAAACTCTCATATTGCAGCTGGGAGTGTGCACTTTCAGCCCATATTATATATACAATTGTATTTCTGAACATGTTTATGTAAACAGCTAAAATAACAAAACTTGTGTCACTGTCCAAATATTTCTGGCCCTAACTGTATGTACGAAAATTAATGAGGGATAAACAAACTTAAGATATAGAAACCCCTGAAATAGAAGAAAGAAACTAAATACAAAGGAATGATTCTGGATTCTTAGGGTATGTGCACATCTGTCGGTTCTGCATCTTTGCAGACCGACCGGGAACCGGTGGAGACTGGCAGAAACTGAGTTTTCTGCACTCGCCAGTGTCCCTGGTTTTGTTAGCGTTTTGCTAACGTTTTGCGATCGGGTTACTAGCGGTCGCACAGCGTGTTCTTGGCGATTTCCCCGGCGTCTTCCTTAGCGATTTCCAGACTGGTCTTTGCTGCACTTGTTCAGCTGGACCCGCTGGAAAAACGCTAAAAAGAAGTCGCTTGCTCTATCTTTGAGAATCGGTCGGAAACCGGTGAATAAACTAAAATCGTCAAGAAGAAAAACGTTGTAATGTACACAGCGTTTCCAAAACTCCATTGACTAGCATGTTAATCCTACCGGTGGGTAGGATTAACATAAATTAACATAAAACTCAGCGGGAACCGCCGACGGAAAACGTGCAAAACCAGCCCACAAACCGACTGATGTGCACATACCCTTAAACTGCAGAACCTCCATGCAGATGATCTGAATGAAATGATTGAAAAAGTGAGATAGGATTATAGGAGTGCCCTGCAGCTCTGTTGGTCTCCAATACCTGTCAGTGGAAATACACTGGAGAAAACGCAGCAAAGTTTAGTCAGATTAAAGCCATGTCTGAAACTGAAATACGTAAAATTGATAGAAGTAGATCTGTCGATGTTAAATTAAATACACACTGCATATAAATTGAGTGAGGGTCCTTATGGATGTAAGCTGAAAACAGGTAGGGTGTTTTCACATCTAAGGTTGGTGTGCGTTTTACTTAATTAGCGTTTTTATCGCTAAAAGCGCATAAAAACGCTAGCGTATTTGGTCCCATTGATTTAAATGGAATCACGTTAAAACGCATGCATAAACGTATGAGCGTTTTCAAAAACGCAAAACACATGCTAGATGCATTTCCCGACATTTTGTGCAGCGTTAGCAAAAACGCATGCTTTTTGCATTTTTGAAAACGCTCATGCGTTTTTGCATGCGTTTTTACATGCGTTTCCATTAAAATCAATGGGGGCAAAAACGCCAGCGTTTTTAGCGGTAAAAACGCCTAAAAACGCTAATTAAGCAAATCGCAACCCAGCCTTAGATGTGAAACAGGCCGTATATATTCTACATAGTTTTTTTATTATTTATCTGCACTGCAAGTCTATGACCCTTATTGTATAGTGTATGTTCAGCCAATAGTAAAGAATGTAATTTTAATGATACAAAAACTGCCAAAATTAAAGTTTATGGAATAATCATGTGAAAGGTTGTTGCTATAATTAGTCAAAGACATATATAATTTTATTTTATATTAAAATTTTTTTATCTCTTTAATGGAATACAAACATTTTTTAAAACATTTTTTATACATATGTTATTTTATATTCTGTTTTGAAATATTTCTGTTATACTAGAACACTGTATGTCAATTTTAAAAGTAATTTTTAAATACTAATATTCATGAAAGCAGCGGTGTAACTAGGTTTCATGGCGCCCGGGGCAAAAATTTATTTTGGCGCCCCCCCCCCCCCCACGTGATGACCAGGGGTGCTGCCTGGGCCAGAGTGGGTGAGCAGCGGGGGAAGGGGGAGCTGTCAGCTTTCAGCCCTGCCATCCCTGCAGCCTTAGGTGAGGAGCGGGGGGTGGGGGGAGCTGTCAGCTCCACCGCCACCCTGCACTGTATCAGCGGGACTTACCCACTGGAGCTGGCGGTGGCGCCCATCGCACAGGAAGGAAGCCGAAGTGTGATGCTGGTGCCACCCCCTTCTACACTGCCGCTCCCCCTGGCTGCTGCCACTTGGTCCTCAGGTCTCACAGTGACAGAGCTGCCCAGGTGATGGTGCCCCCTCTGAGTTGCGCCCGGGACAAAGGATCCGGCTGCACCCCCCTAGATACGCCGCTGCATGAAAGAGTTAAAATGGATACTTCACGTATTTAACTCTGGGGTGTGAACTAGTTTTTTTGAAACAACCATCACCCATTTACAATCAGTATATAACCAAACTCAGAACAAGTTGGACCTACAGTTGTGGCCAAAAGTATTGACACCCCTGCAATTCTGTCAGATAATACTCAGTTTCTTCCTGAAAATGATTGCAATCACAAATTCTTTGGTATTATTATCTTCATTTAATTTAACTTCAATGAAAAAACACAAAAAGAATTGTCCTAAAGCCAAATTGGATATAATTCCACACCAAACATAAAAAAGGGGGTGGACAAAAGTATTGGCACTGTTATAAAAATCATGTGATGCTTCTCTAATTTGTGTAATTAACAGCACCTGTAACTTACCTGTGGCACCTAACAGGTGTTGGCAATAACTAAATCACACTTGCAGCCAGTTGACATGGATTAAAGTTGACTCAACCTCTGTCCTGTGTCCTTGTGTGTACCACATTGAGCATGGAGAAAAGAAATAAGAACAAAGAACTGTCTGAGGACTTGAGAAACCAAATTGTGAGGAAGCATAAGCAATCTCAAGGCTTCAAGTCCATCTCCAAAGACCTGAATGTTCCTGTGTCTACCGTGCGCAGTGTCATCAAGAAGTTTAAAGCCCATGGCACTGTGGCTAACCTCCCTAGATGTGGATGGAAAAGAAAAATTGATGAGAGATTTCAACGCAAGATTGAGCGGATGGTGGATAAAGAACCTCGACTAACATCCAAACAAGTTCAAGCTGCCTTGCAGTCCAAGGGTACAACAGTGTCAACCCGTACTATCCAGTAGCAGTAGTGATTGGCGTGCACACCTATTGGATATAGTTGAGGTGCTAGTGTAGGAGGCCCTTGGGTCTCAATGTCAATAAAGTTTAAAGAACACTGCACACTCCAAAGTCTTTTCAAAGTGAAGGTTTGTGTTTATTTTTAGTGCATAAAGACAGTTTTGCGATAAGGCTGACGTTTCGACCACATCCCGTGATCTTTATCAAAGTATCGCTGTGAAATACAAAAACAGTGTAGTGAATATACAATATTTACAAAATGTACATACAGTTTCAGTGTTGTATATATTCAACACTAAATTAATTACATAGATGTGTCATGTAGTTTGGGTATATGATACAGAGGATTTTCCATAAGTAATCCAAAAGGATGGAAAGTAGGGTTCTAAGAGATTTGTGAGAAACTATATGTGATTGAAAAATGGAAATCTCATTTATTAATAGTGTATGGTCCGTGTAAAGATAGAGAGACATTAATGTTACCTGTCTTTTTTTAGATTATTATATATAGAGGTAGTCTGCACCTAGGGAAATCACAGGTCCTGTACTGGCTAGTCAGGGATTATGTTATTCTCTGGTGGTGGTTTCTGTTAATAGATCACTCATAGTAAATGCAGGGAATATGTTATCATGTGGTTTCAAATACTAGGGTAGTTACCTTAATGATGCATATACTATGTATGCCTCAGTGAAGAGGTCTTATTCTGGTCTGTGCCTCCAGATATTGCACCTTTTCAGGAATAGCCCTGTGGATGGGTTATGTCCCTAGTGATGGGAGAACATGCAGGGTGTTAAAGAGTAATCTGTATTATACTTAGTTTAGGGTAGGTCGCATTAGTGGTTCAGTGGGCTTGCCTCCCGCTCCGGGCTCCGCCAGCGCTTCCTGCGCCTTGGCTGGGAATGGTAGTGTACCGGGAGACGCGGCTCTTTATCCGCCCTCCTCGGTCAGCTGACCGGAAGTGACGCGGTGATTCGCGCGTGCTCAGTGAGCGCCGCTTCCTTAGGGATAGTAACTATGTTCCAGGCGCTATTGAGCGGTCGCACTGCGCTGTGCGCGGCTCGTCCAGCGTTTTCATGCGGATTGTGGCTCCTTATCTAGTGGTGAATAGGGGGGGTTATTAGATGTTGTTCTCTAGTACATTCCCCTAAATAGTAATAGATTGAATGCCTGTATATTGGCCCTATAATGTATGGGCTGATGTTGTGTAAGAGAATTGTTGTATATACAGGCAGAGATAATTATGGTTCAGTACTGTACAGGTATTCATGGTAACATTTATCACTTATACATGTATCTTTATATGTTCTTGTACAGATATACATGTTTAATATACACGGATAGTAGAGGTCCAAATCCTTGTCAAAAACACATAATAAATGATTAGTTTCTCAAATAACATGATCTAAAAATAATCAAGATAGTCAAAAGAGGGGGTAGAGGGAACGACTGATAGTATTAATGCATTTCTTATCTATAGGCCCTATTCATGCTTACCAACCAAGTTGTCAGACTAAAGAGAGTGATTTCGACTATATTCTTAGTGCGTCTGTAAAGAAGGAAAGCATATAGAAGTGTTACCAATCAATTTCTCTGTTTAGTCCTTTGGGGGTAAGGGTATCAAGTGTATAAATCCAGACGTATCTAACCTCCACTGTATCCAAGCTGACTGTGTGCCCCTAATGTATTTTGATGGTACGGAAAGAGACTTCATAGTGACGTATCTAACCTGCACTGTATCCAAGCTGACTGTGTGCCCCTAATGTATTTTGATCGTACGGAAAGAGACTTCATAGTGACGTATCTAACCTGCACTGTATCCAAGCTGACTGTGTGCCCCTAATGCATTTTGATGGTACGGAAAGAGACTTCATAGTGACGTATCTAACCTCCACTGAATCCAAGCTGACTGTGTGCCCCTAATGTATTTTGATGGTACGGAAAGAGACTTCATAGTGACGTATCTAACCTCCACTGTATCCAAGCTGACTGTGTGCCCCTAATGTATTTTGATGGTACGGAAAGAGACTTCATAGTGACGTATCTAACCTCCACTGTATCCAAGCTGACTGTGTGCCCCTAATGTATTTTGATGGTGCGGAAAGAGACTTCATAGTGACGTATCTAACCTCCACTGTATCCAAGCTGACTGTGTGCCCCTAATGTATTTTGATGGTACGGAAAGAGACTTCATAGTGACGTATCTAACCTCCACTGTATCCAAGCTGACTGTGTGCCCCTAATGTATTTTGATGGTACGGAAAGAGACTTCATAGTGACGTATCTAACCTCCACTGTATCCAAGCTGACTGTGTGCCCCTAATGTATTTTGATGGTATAACATATTCTCCCATCTACTTTGTACCTTAGAAATATGCTTTTTTTTTCTCCTCCTGCCCTTGTCTCTGTCTCCTGCTGATCCTGACCCAAACTTTCCTCTTAGCAGTAATTTGTTAATTGACCCCTGGTGTGATGAATCCTTCTCCTCTGACCCCTCCCTCTCCCTACCTGGCATATTGTTTGTTGCTCACTAGAACTATAAGTAGCATGGTGTAAGGCATTCTGTGCCTTGGCATCTGTGCCATTTCAAAGTGGCATTTCTAAGTGGAATTCAGAGATAGACCAGAGGTAACCAGAAGGTAACAACTCTACCTATTTACTACCCTTCAGTACTTTACTTAGCCCATTGCATCAAAATATCGTTCATTTCAATGCTTTTATATGTATGTGCATTAGTCATCCACTTTTATCGCCCCATTCCCCCTCCATCACCCTTTATCCACATCAGCCCCTCTCTACTTCCCTTTACTATGTCCTGCTCCCATACTCTCTTCACCCTACTCAATAATCTAAGCCCGTCATATTCCAGGGTCTTGCCTCAACAAAAACAATGTCATAGAGCCAAACATTACTCCCTCCTCCTCTTTCTACTACTACTTATGTCAGGCGATATTTCTCCCAATCCTGGGCCACCCTCTTCCAGCTGCAACCCCCCCACACACCTCACATAGAAATCCCAGTAACCTTATTAGCATTACCTGCACACCTCCATCTCCTTCTTTTAAATGTGCCCTCTGGAATACACGGTCCGCATGCAACAAACTTCCCTTTATCCACAACTACTTTCTCAGTAACTCTCTTAACCTTTTGGCCCTTATTGAAACCTGGATCCAGGACTCAGACACTGCCTCCCCTGCTGCTATCTCCTACGGCGGTCTGCACTTCTCTCATTCCCCGAGACCTGGAAACAGACGTGGTGGTGGAGTTGGCCTACTCCTGTCCCCACAATGTACTTTCCAGGTCACCCCCCCGCTCCATCACTCTCATTCCCTTCTTTTGAGGTTCACACCATTAGGCTGTTCCGTCCCCTCCCCCTCAGAGTAGCGGTGGTGTATCGCCCCCAGGTTCAACCACCCACTTCCTCGACCACTTCTCCGCATGGCTGCCGCACTTCATGTCCTCAGAATTACCAACCCTCATCCTGGGAGACTTTAACATCCCCATAAACAGCCTCAACTCCACATCTGCATCCCAGCTCCTAGCTCTAACCAATTCTCTTGGCCTCTTGCAACTCTCAACCTCTGAGACACATAAGGATGGTAACACCCTTGACCTGGTCTTTACCCGACTCTGCTCTTCCTCCTCCTTAGACAACTCATCTCCTTCTCTCTCTGATCACAACATTCTCACCTTCACACTCTCAAACCCTCGCCCATCACAGCATAGTCTGACCTATCACACATTCAGAAATCTACAGGCCATCAACTCTCACACATTCACAGACTCTCTTCTCTCATCACTGTCCCCAATCTCCTCCTTCTCCCAATCTGGCTGTGAATTACTACAATGACACTCTCAAAAGTACCCTGGACCAAGTAGCACCCCTCACCCTTAGAACCTCCAAACACAGAGTAAAACAGCCCTGGCTCACATCACAAACTCGATTCCTCCAGCGATGCTCGAGGAGTGCCGAACGCCTTTGGAGGAAAACTCGCTCACCAGGAGACTTCATCCATTATAAATTCATGCTAAAAACCTACAACTCTGCCCTTCACCTCACCAAACAGACCTACCACCCTGATCCCCTCACTAGCCAACAACTCAAAGAAACTTTTTGACACCTTTCACTCTCTCCTCAGTCCGAAAGTGCAGGCTCCTATCACTGACCTCTGTGCTGATGATCTGGCCTCTTACTTCACAGAGAAAATAGAAAACATCCGTCAGGAAATCAGCTCCCAACCTTCAAGTGTTTCTACTCCCATCTGTCCCCACATCCCCTCTGGCTCACTCTCCATTTTTGACCCAGCCACAGAAGAAGAAGTCTCCAGGCTCCTCTCGTCCTCACGTCCCACTACATGCACCTCTGACCCCATTCCCTCACACCTACTACAGACCCTCTCTCCAGTGGTCACCAGTCACTTAACCACAATCTTCAATCTCTCCCTCTCTACTGGCATCTTCCCCTCCTCCTTCAAACACTCTATTATCACTCCACTACTAAAGAATACGTCCCTTGACCCATCCTGCACAAATAACTACAGACCAGTCTCCAATCTCCCCTTCATCTCAAAACTCCTGGAGCGCCTGGTCTACACCCGCCTCACTCATTACCTCGCCACTCACTCTCTTTTAGATCCATTGCAGTCTGGCTTCCGCCCCTTACATTCTACAGAAACTGCCCTCATCAAAGTGACCAATGACCTTCTGACAGCAAAACGTAATGGTGACCACTCTCTGCTTATCCTTCTTGACCTCTCTGCGGCTTTTGACACTGTCGACCATCAGCTCCTACTCTCTATGCTGCACTCCATTGGCATCAAGGACACTGCTCTCTCCTGGTTCTCTTCCTATCTTTCTGACCGCTCTTTCAGTGTATCATTCGCTGGCTCCACTTCTTCCCCTTTTCCTCTCACTATTGGGGTCCCTCAGGGTTCAGTCCTTGGCCCTCTCCTCTTCTCTCTCTACACAGCCCCGATCGGACAGACCATCAGCAGATTTGGCTTTCAGTACCATCTTTATGCTGATGACACACAACTATACACTTCAGCCCCTGACCTTACCCCTGCTCTAATAAAAAACACCAATGACTGTCTAACCGCAGTCTCCAATATCATGTCCACTCTCTATCTGAAACTCAACCTTTCCAAAACTGAACTTCTTCTGCTCCCACCCTCTGCCAACCTCCCTAAATCTGACACCTCTCTCGGTGTGCGGCACCACGATAACGCCCAGTCAGCAAGCTCGCTGTCTCGGTGTTTTGATGGACACTGATCTCTCCTTCACCCCATACATACAATCTCTCACCTGCTCCTGTCGCTTGCACCTGAAAAATATCTCCAGAATTCGCCCTTTCCTCACCACGGAAACAACTAAAACCCTCACCGTGGCCCTGATTCATTCCCGCCTTGACTACTGTAATTCTTTATTAGCTGGCCTCCCCCACAGTAAGCTTTCCCCTCTCCAGTCTATCCTCAATGCAGCAGCCAGGATCACCTATCTAGCAAACCGTTACTCAGATGTTTCTGCTCTGTGCCAGTCACTACATTGGCTGCCCGTACACTATAGAATCCAATTCAAATTGCTCATTGTCACCCACAAAGCTATTCATGGTGCGGCACCTCCTTACCTCTCCACCCTCATCTCTGTCTACCACCCCACCCGTCCCCTTCGCTCTGAACATGACCTCAGACTAACATCGGCATTAATCCGAACCTCCCATTCCCGACTTCAAGACTTCTCTCGAGCTGCACCAAAACTCTGGAATGCTCTACCCCAAGAAATTAGGACCATCCACAACTTGCATAGCTTCAGATGCTCCCTAAAAACACACCTCTTCAGGGCGGCCTATTCTTCTCCCTAACAGTAGTCACTTAGACGTAAGATATTCATTGTTATAAGCCCCTGTACTTTGTGTTCCCATCCCGTCTTAGATTGTAAGCTCCTTCGAGCAGGGTCACCTTCATTTTCTGCCTTTTTTATTGTATTTCCTAAGTTGATTCTATGTTTCTTGTATGTAACTACTGTTCTGCATTACGTTTCTGTACCGTATATTTTTTCTTATATGTACCGTTGTACTGTAAAGCGCTGCGGAATATGTTGGCGCTATACAAATAAAGTTTTATTATTATTTTATTATAGAAGGTCTCTCTTTCTTTTAGGAGTTTTATATGGTTACCCCCTCGTCTGGGTAGGGGAGTGGAAGCCATATCTTACCACAACGGATTGTGGACTTGTGGCTGGATATTCTATCTTTGATAGGTTGTATGGTTTCTCCTACATAGAGTAGGCCACAGGGACACTTAATCAGGTATACTACGAAGTTTGTGTTGCATGTGTAGTAGTCCTGAATCCTATAGGATTTCCCCGTTCTGGGGTGGGTAACCATATCTCCTTTTATTACATTCGAACAACAGGTACAATTCAGGCAGGGGAAGTTGCCCGTCTTCTTAGGGTGTAGGTGTGTCTGAAACTCATGTGTACCCAGGCTCCCTATATCAGCCCGCACTATTCTATCCCTGATGTTCTGTGGTCTTTTTGTGCACATTAAAGGTGGTGTTTTAAAGGCCTCCACTTGAGGGTAGCCTTTATTCATTAATGGCCAGTGTTTTCTAATTAATTTGTGTACTTTATTCATTGTGGGGTGATAATGGTGCACAAACGGAATCCTTTCTATCTTGTGTCTGGGTAAAGGTTCTAGCGGTGTTTCTTTTGCTGCCGTTAACTCATCCTGTAGGAGTTGTTCTGGATATAGCCTGTCCTTGAATTTCTGGGACATCTCTATCAGTCTTTTTACTCTGGTGTCTGGATTGGATACTATCCGTGATACCCTTTTGAACTGTGATCTGGGGAGACTGGCTCTCATGGATTTGGGATGACAACTATTATAGAGCAGGAGCCTGTTGCAGTCGGTAGGTTTTGTAAATAGGTCAGTATGGAGGTGTCCCTCAGTATCTCTAAGTATTTTGGTGTCGAGAAAAGTGATGTCCGTCATGCTCGTTGTTATGGTGAATTTTAATTCCTCCCTAGTGGTATTTATTCTGTTGTAAAATGTTAGTAGGCTATCCATAGGGCCATCACATAAGCAGAAGATGTCATCTATGTATCTTACCCAGCAGGTGGCATGTTGTTGGTACAGTGTGTCAGGGTAGATGGTTGTGTTCTCAAAGTGATCCATATATATATTAGCATAAGCCGGTGCTACATTCGCGCCCATTGCGGTCCCACACTTTTGTACATAGAAGTCGTCTCCATAAAGGAAAACATTCTCCCTAAGGACGATGCTCAAGAGGTCTAAGCATAGATTCTGTTGTTCTAATGTATAATCGGAATTATTTAGTGTTAGTCTGACAGCATCTATTCCTTTGGTGTGTTCTATGGAGGTGTATAGACTATTGACATCCAATGTGGCTAGTATGTTTCTGGGAGGTATAGGGCCCATGGATCTGGTCTTATTTAGTAAATCCCCTGTATCTAGGATAAATGACTTAGTCTTCTTCGCAAATGGGGTTAATATTTTCTCTAGATATATGGACAACGGGTTGAGTATGGAATCTGTTGAAGCCACTATTGGTCTACCCGGTGGATTGGTCAGGCTTTTATGTATCTTTGGTAAGATGTAAAATACCGGTGTAATCGGGTGTTGGTTGACTAGAAATGTCTTTTTTTGAAGATCAATGGTCTTGTTATCAACATATGTCTGTAATGTATCTGTTATCAGTCTTCTGATTCTGTACGTAGGGTCACTTTGAATTTTTTCATATGTTTTGTTGTCACTTAGTTGTCTCTGTATCTCCCCCGTGTATTGATGTCTGTTTAATACCACTATGGCACCCCCTTTGTCCGCAGGCTTTATGATAATGTGTCGATTTGTTTTAAGGCTTTCAACTGCCTGTTTTTCCTCCGCCGTATAATTATTCTGGACTGGAAGAAAACCTAATTGTTTGTCTTTAATAAGTTTATCAATGTCTCTATCCAGGATGTCGATAAAGGCCTCGCTAGCATGATAGGTGTGTGGGGGGTTGAAATTGCTCGGATTGTGTAGGCCTAGGTGTTTTAAGGATAGGCTTGAAATAGGTATTGTATCCTGCGTACTAGTTCTGGTAGGGTTATCTATGAGGTTAAAATGTGTTTTTAACCTAATCGATCGGTAGAATCGCTGTAATTCCTTTTTCAAAGTAAAGGAATCCCAGCGTGGGGTTGGGCAAAAAGACAAACCCTTGTTTAATACAGCATGTTCCAAGAATTCAAGAAAGTAGAGACGGCACTCACCCGTGTCTTGATCGGTGGTTTATTCAGGGAACATAGACATTCAGTGCAGGGAGGGGCCTATGACCCGTGGAAGCGCATAAGCGCGAAACGGTGCCGTCGTCAGCAGCTCCTACCCCCCTCCCTGCACTGAATGTCTATGTTCCCTGAATAAACCACCGATCAAGACACGGGTGAGTGCCGTCTCTACTTTCTTGAATACTTGGATCACTGTTGTGCTTCAGAGACAGGCACCTCCTGTTGTACGCCTGATTGCTCCACAAGTTTATCCGCCCAAGCAGCCGCCGGCTTTGGTGCCTCGTTTTCCTCCTGCATTTGCTTAATACAGCATGTTCAATGGGAGATAAAGAATAGTCAGATACATTTATGACAAGGTTCGGACCCTTACCTGTGACCGTAGGGTCATGCTGCTCGAACCTCCTCCCCCGCCTGGGGCGCCTCCGTCTCGACCTCCTGATGGAATTTGGCGTTGTATTCCTAAAAAACCAGCTGGTGTTGATGGTGTCGACGGTATTGATCCTCCCGAGCTTCCAGTATCGCTGTATGTACCGGGTGAAGGATTTTCTCGCGGTCTTTCACCTTTCGGCCATGGTTTATTCGGTCTCCTCGAATTTCTAGGTTTATTGGGGTTCCTGGGTTGCCTTGGGCCTTGGTCTTCCCACCTGTAAACTCTGTTAGTCAAATAGTCCTCAGTGTCTCTTTGGAACTTTTGGCGCTTCCTCTCTTGTAAAGTCCTGGTGTGTGTCTCCAAGATATCAGCGACCTTTGTACCAAGTTCTTTCAGTTCTGTTGGGTTAAGAGTGGCCGTTAGTTGGCTCTCGATTGTGCTGATTTTTTTCTTTGTTTCTGTGATTGCCACTTGTAGGTATTCTATTGTGAGAAGAATCAGATCAAAAGAGCACTTGTTCAGTATTTTCTGGAAGGTCTGGCAGTATTTTTCATCATCAGAAAAAATGGTGGGTCGTAGGTTACTTCGGAGGCCCCTGGGGATTTTACCCTGACGGTGGTACTCTCCGAGGGTAGCGCAGTGTAATTCATATGAGACTAGTCGATTTTTCTCCTTCTCCCAGTCACGAGTCTTGATATCCTTAGAGGGTATATGTAGGAAATCGTGTGGTATTCCTATTTTGGATAGAATGGAATTCTCTGTTTCGTCGGTATAGGCGAAGGTGTTGGATGACATCTGGTCTATGTAAAGGGTGCTACAGCCAAAGGAAATAGATCAGTAGCAGTAGTGATTGGCGTGCACAACTATTGGATATAGTTGAGGTGCTAGTGTAGGAGGCCCTTGGGTCTCAATGTCAATAAAGTTTAAAGAACACTGCACACTCCAAAGTCTTTTCAAGGTGAAGGTTTGTGTTTATTTTTAGTGCATAAAGACAGTTTTGCGATAAGGCTGACGTTTCGACCACATCCCGTGATCTTTATCAAAGTATCGCTGTGAAATACAAAAACAGTGTAGTGAATATACAATATTTACAAAAATGTATATACAGTTTCAGTGTTGTATATATTCAACACTAAATGAATTACATAGATCTGTCATGTAGTTTGAGGTATATGATACAGAGGATTTTCCATAAGTAATCCAAAAGGATGGAAAGTAGGGTTCTAAGAGATTTGTGAGAAACTATATGTGATTGAAAAATGGAAATCTCATTTATTAATAGTGTATGGTCCGTGTAAAGATAGAGAGACATTAATGTTACCTGTCTTTTTTTAGATTATTATATATAGAGGTAGTCTGCACCTAGGGAAATCACAGGTCCTGTACTGGCTAGTCAGGGATTATGTTATTCTCTGGTGGTGGTTTCTGTTAATAGATCACTTATAGTAAATACAGGGAATATGTTATCATGTGGTTTCAAATACTAGGGTAGTTACCTTAATGATGCATATACTATGTATGCCTCAGTGAAGAGGTCTTATTCTGGTCTGTGCCTCCAGATATTGCACCTTTTCAGGAATAGCCCTGTGGATGGGTTATGTCCCTAGTGATGGGAGAACATGCAGGGTGTTAAAGAGTAATCTGTATTATACTTAGCTTAGGGTAGGTCACATCAGTGGTTCAGTGGGCTTGCCTCCCGCTCCGGGCTCCGCCAGCGCTTCCTGCACCTTGGCTGGGAATGGTAGTGTACCGGGAGACGCGGCTCTTTATCCGCCCTCCTCGGTCAGCTGATGTTACACAACATCAGCCCATACATTATAGGGCCACTATACAGGCATTCAATCTATTACTATTTAGGGGAATGTACTAGAGAACAACATCTAATAACCCCCCCTATTCACCACTAGATAAGGAGCCACAATCCGCATGAAAACGCTGGACAAGCCGCGCACGCGCAGTGCGACCGCTCTATAGCGCCGGGAACATAGTTACTATCCCTAAGGAAGCGGCGCTCACTGAGCACGCGCGAATCACCGCGTCACTTCCGGTCAGCTGACCGAGGAGGGCGGATAAAGAGCCGCGTCTCCCGGTACACTACCATTCCCAGCCAAGGCGCAGGAAGCGCTGGCGGAGCCTGGAGCAGAAGGCAAGCCCACTGAACCACTAATGCGACCTACCCTAAGCTAAGTATAATACAGATTACTCTTTAACACCCTGCATGTTCTCCCATCACTAGGGACATAACCCATCCACAGGGCTATTCCTGAAAAGGTGCAATATCTGGACGCACAGACCAGAATAAGACCTCTTCACTGAGGCATACATAGTATATGCATCATTAAGGTAACTACCCTAGTATTTGAAACCACATGATAACATATTCCCTGCATTTATTATGAGTGATCTATTAACAGAAACCACCACCAGAGAATAACATAATCCCTGACTAGCCAGTACAGGACCTGTGATTTCCCTAGGGCAGACTACCTCTATCTACTTACATAATCGGGAGTTGGGCACTGTAGCCCAATCCCAGACTCCTTTGCGCGACTGCGAGTGATGACGCGCAGCGTCATCACGAGCCGCAGCCGCCTCTACAGTTAAAAAAAAAAAATCCTCACCTCTCCCCGAGCCCCCGGAGTCTCCCGCCGTCTTCCGCCGTGTTTCCGCTAGGCTCCCGGTGGCTCTGCAGGCTCCCGGTGCCTGCAGTGGTCTTCTATCTACTGCACTCAAGGACCTGTGGTGATGTCAGAGTCACGTGACACAGCTTACTCCAGGCAAATCGCAGGTCACGTGACTCTGACATCACCACAGGTCCTTGAGTGCAGTAGATAGAAGACCACTGCACGCACCGGGAGCCTGCACAGCCACCGGGAGCCTAGCGGGAGACGGCGGGAGACTCCGGGGGCTCGGGGAGAGGTGAGCATAATCTTTTTTTTTTATTTTTTTTAACCCTGCCTTGCAGGAGCACCACCACAGACACCTGTATATTCTGCCACCACACAGATGCCTGTATACTATGCCACCACACAGACGCCTGTATACTATGCCACCACACAGACGCCTGTATACTCTGCCAACACACACACGCCTGTATACTCTGCCGCCACCACAGACACCTGTATACTATGCCACCACACAGACGCCTGTATACTATGCCACCACACAGACGCCTGTATACTCTGCCAACACACACACGCCTGTATACTCTGCCGCCACCACAGACACCTGTATACTCTGCCGCCACCACCACACACGCCTGTATACTCTGCCGCCACCACACAGACGCCTGTATACTATGCCACCACACAGACGCCTGTATACTCTGCCAACACACACACAGCCTGTATACTCTGCCGCCACTACAGACACCTGTATACTCTGCCGCCACCACCACACACGCCTGTATACTCTGCCGCCACCACCACACACGCCTGTATACTCTGCCGCCACCACACACGCCCGTACACTCTGCCGCCACCAACACACGCCCGTACACTCTGCCACCACCACACACGCCTGTACACTCTGCCACCACACACACACGCCTGTACACTCTGCCGCCACCACACACGCCTGTACACTCTGCCGCCACCACCACAGATGCCTCTATACTCTGCCGCCACCAGCACAGACGCCTGTATACTCTGCCGCCACCAGCACAGACGCCTGTATACTCTGCCGCCACCAGCACAGACGCCTGTATACTCTGCCGCCACCAGCACAGACGCCTGTATACTCTGCCGCCACCAGCACAGACGCCTGTATACTCTGCCGCCACCAGCACAGACGCCTGTATACTCTGCCGCCACCAGCACAGAAGCCTGTATACTCTGCCGCCACCAGCACAGAAGCCTGTATACTCTGCCGCCACCAGCACAGAAGCCTGTATACTCTGCCGCCACCAGCACAGACGCCTGTATACTCTGCCCCCACCACCACACACGCCTGTATACTCTGCCCCCACCACCACACACGCCTGTATACTCTGCCGCCACCACCACAGACACCTGTATACTCTGCCACCACACAGATGCCTGTATATTATGCCACCACAGACACCTATATACTCTGCCAACACCACCACACACGCCTGTATACTCTGCTACCCACAGAGCCGCCTGTATACTCTGCTACCCACTGACCCGCCTGTATACACACAATTCATTTCACCCTGCTCCCGATGCAATTGCATCGGGCCTTTTTACTAGTATATAATAATCTAAAAAAAGACAGGTAACATTAATGTCTCTCTATCTTTACACGGACCATACACTATTAATAAATGAGATTTCCATTTTTCAATCACATATAGTTTCTCACAAATCTCTTAGAACCCTACTTTCCATCCTTTTGGATTGCTTATGGAAAATCCTCTGTATCATATACCTCAAACTTCATGACAGATCTATGTAATTCATTTAGTGTTGAATATATACAACACTGAAACTGTATGTACATTTTTGTAAATATTGTGTATTCACTACACTGTTTTTGTATTTCACAGCGATACTTTGATAAAGATCACGGGATGTGGTCGAAACGTCAGCCTTATCGCAAAACTGTCTTTATGCACTAAAAATAACCACAAACCTTCACCTTGAAAAGACTTTGGAGTGTGCAGTGTTCTTTAAACTCGTACTATCCGTCGGCGTCTGAATGAAAAGGGACTGTATGGTAGGAGACCTAGGAAGACCCCACTTCTTACCCCGAGACATAAAAAAGCCAGGCTGTAGTTTGCCAAAACTTACCTGAGAAAGCCTAAAATGTTTTGGAAGAATGTTCTCTGGTCAGATGAGACAAAAGTAGAGCTTTTTGGGCAAAGGCATCAACATAGAGTTTACAGGAGAAAAAAAGAGGCATTCAAAGAAAAGAACACGGTCCCTACATTCAAACATGGCGGAGGTTTCCTGATGTTTTGGGGTTGCTTTGCTACCTCTGGCATTGGACTGCTTGACCGTGTGCATGGCATTATGAAGTCTGAAGACTACCAACAAATTTTACAGCATAATGTAGGGCCCAGTGTGAGAAAGCTGAGACTCCCTCAGAGGTCATGGGTCTTCCAGCAAGACAATGACCCAAAACACACATCAAAAAGCACTAGAAAATGGTTTGAGAGGAAGCACTGGAGACTTCTAAGGTTGCCAGCAATGAGTCCAGACCTGAATCCCATAGAACATCTGTGGAGAGATCTAAAAATGGCAGTTTGGAGAAGGCACCCTTCAAATATCAGGGACCTGGAGCAGTTTGCCAAAGAATAATGGTCTAAAATTCCAGCATAGCATTGTAAGGGGCCTTTCACAGTTGCGTTTTTTTCCTGATTTGGAAGATAAGGAAAAAATCTGATTCTTACAGGATTAATTTTTTTTGCCCATTCACTTTAATGATTTCAGGAAGAAACATGAAGCAACAACATTCTACCTGACAAAATTAAAGTGAATGGGCAAAATACTGTAAGAATCGTGTTTTTTTCCTGATCTTCCAAATCAGGAAAAAACCGCAAGTGTGAAAGGCCCCTAAGAAACTCATTGATGGCTACCGGAAGCAGTTGAGCGGTTAGGCTGAGGGTGCCAATACTTTTGTCTGGCCCATTTTTGGAGATTTATGTGAAACTAGCTGTAGTACCCGGCTACGCCCGGGTTAATAAATAACTGCTGTTAGCTGTAACAAAATAGAATTTGAATACGTCATATTAATGACCTGTAGGAAAATAGAAGCTGAGCTGTCATTGATTGCCTTAATTCCCTATATGGCACATGTGTTGCACATTGGCTGTTTTTAATCAGATGTTTATGTTTGGAAAATAAAGATAGCACACGTATGAGGCGAGTTGTGTGAGGTGAATTGTGCACATCTGTGTCTGTCTGTGTGGTGTGTGTGTCCCTAGGGTGTGTATGTGTGTGTCCTTGTGGAGGGGGTCTGTGTGGTGTGTGTCTCTTTGTGGTGTGTGTGTGTGTGTCCCTGTGGGGTGAATGCATGTGCCCCTATAGGGTGTGTATGTGTGTGACCTTGTGGGTGGGGTCTGTGTGGTGTGTGTCTCAGTTGTGTGTGTCTCTTTGTGGTTTGTGTGTGTGTCCCTGTGGGGTGAGTGCATGTGTCCCTATAGTGTGTGTATGTGTGTGTGTCCCTGTGGGGGGTCTGTGTGGTGTGTGTGTATCTGTGTTGAGTGTGTCTCTTTGTGGTGTGTGTGTCCCTGTGGGGTGAGTGCATGTGTCCCTATAGGGTGTGTATGTGTGTGTGTCCCTGTGGGTGGGTGTCTGTGTGGGGTGTGTGTGTCTCTTTGTGGTATGTGTGTCCCTGAGGGGTGAATGCATGTGTCCCTATAGGGTGGCTATGTGTGTGTGTCCCTGTGGGGTGGGGTCTGTGTGGTGTGTGTGTCTGTGTTATGTGTGTCTCTTTGTGGTGTGTGTGTGTCCCTGTGGGTTTAGTGCATGTGTCGCTATAGAGTACACACTCTATTCTAGTGTGTGTGTCCCCTTGGGTGTGTGTCTCTGTGTTGTGTGTGTCTCTTTGTGGTGTGTGTGTGTTTGTTCGGGTGCGTGGTGAGTATCCAATGTTGGAGTTGCACTTTAGCGACTATACACTTGCCGTTACTCTTTGTGTGCGTGTGGTGTGTATACATGTCCCCGTGTGTGGTGAATATCTCATGTTGGGGCCCCACCTTAGTGACTATATGCTGGTATGTGCTGTTAGTCTTTGGTGCTATCATTAAGCCCCTCTCATTCACAACTGTCAACTGGTAACTGTCACTTTTTCCCCATTATGTAGATAGGGGCAAAATAGTTTGGTGAATTGGAATGCGCGGGGTTAAAATTTCACCTCACAACATGGCCTATGACGCTCCCAGGGTCCAGATGTGTGACTGTGCAAAATTTTGTCTCTATAGCTGACAGCTGTCGATTTTCCTCCAACACTTTTCCATTCACTTTTTCCCCATTATGTAGATAGGGGCAAAATTGTTTGGTGAACTGGAACGCGCAGGGTTAAAATTTCACCTCACAACATAGTCTATGACGCTCCCGGGGTCCAGACGTGTGACTGTGCAAATTTTTGTAGCTGTAGCTGGCAGCTGTCGATTTTCCTCCCACACGTTTCCTTTCCCTTTTTCCCCATTATGTAGATAGGGCCAAAATTGTTTGGTGAACTGGAATGCGCAGGGTTAAAATTTCGCCTCACAACATAGCCTATGACGCTCTCGGGTCCAGATGTGGGACTGTGCAAAATTTTGTGGCTGTAGTTGCGACGGTGTAGATGCCAATCCCGGATATACATACACACATACATACACACACACACACACACACACACATTCAGCTTTATATATTAGACTAGCTATAGTACCCGGCTACGCCCGGGTTAATAAATAACTGATGTTAGCTATAACTAAATAGAATTTGAATATGTCATATTAATGACCTGTAGAAAAATAGAAGCTGAACTGTGACTGATTGCTATAGGCATCCTAATAAATCTCCAGCCAACAGTAAACCCTCCCCCTGGCCGGGCAGTGTATGTTACCTCACACATACACATAATAGACAGCTCATGTAACTGACATCTGCCTTAATTCCCTATATGGCACATGTGTTGCACATTGGCTGTTTTAATCAGATGCTTATGTTTGGAAATTAAAGATAGCACACGTATGAGGCGAGTTGTGTGAGGTGATTTGTGCACATCTGTGTCTGTCTGTGTGGTGTGTGTGTGTCCCTGGGGTGTGTATGTGTGTGTTTCTCTGGGGTGAGTGCATGTGTCCCTATAGGGTGTGTATGTGTGTGTCCCTGTGGGGGGGGGGTTCTGTGTTGTGTTTGTCTCTGTTGTGTGTGTCTCTTTGTGGAGTGTGTATGTGTGTGTGTCCCTGTGGGGGGGGTCTGTGTGGTGTGTGTATCTGTGTTGTGTGTGTCTCTTTGTGGTGTGTGTGTCCCTGTAGGGTGAGTGCATGTGTCCCTATAGGGTGGCTATGTGTGTGTGTCCCTGTGGGGGGGAGTCTGTGCGGTGTGTGTGTGTCTGTGTTATGTGTGTCTCTTTGTGGTGTGTGTGTCCCTGTGGGGGGTGTGTGTGTCTCTTTGTGGTGTGTGTGTGTCCCTGTCGGGTGAGTGCGTGTGTCCCTATAGGGTGGCTGTGTGTGTGTGTCCCTGTGTGGGCGGTCTGTGTGGTGTGTGTGTCTGTGTTATGTGTGTCTCTTTGTGGTGTGTGTCCCTGTGGGGTGAGTGCATGTGTCGCTATAGGGTGTTTGTGTGTCCCCTTGGGGGTGTGTGTGTGTGTGTGTCTCTGTGTTGTGTGTGTCTCTTTGTGGTTTGTGCGTGTTGGTTCGGGTGCGTGGTGAGTATCCAATGTTGGGGCTGCACCTTAGCGACTATACACTTGCTGTTACTCTTTGTGTGCTTGTGGTGTGTATACATGTCCCCGTGCGTGGTGAATATCTCATGTTGGGGCCCAACCTTAGAGACTATATGCTGGTATATGCAGTTAGTCTTTGGTGCTGTCATTAAGCCTCTCTCATTCAAAACTGTCAACTGGTAACTGTCACTTTTTCCCCATTATGTAGATAGGGGCAAAATTGTTTTGTGAATTGAAACGTGCGGGTTAAAATTTCGCCTCACAACATAGCCTATGACGCTCTTGGGGTCCAGATGTGTGACTGTGCAAAATTTTGTGGCTATAGCTGACAGCTGTCGATTTTCCTCCAACACTTTTCCATTCACTTTTTCCCCATTATGTAGATAGGGGCAAAATTGTTTGGTGAACTGGAATGCGCAGGGTTAAAATTTCGCCTCACAACATAGCCTATGACGCTCCCGGGGTCCAGATGTGTGACTGTGCAAAATTTTGTGTCTGTAGTTGCGACGGTGTAGATGCCAATCCCGGATATACATACATACATACACACACATACACACATTCAGCTTTATATATAAGGGCCCTTTCACATCAGCGTTTTTTGAAATTTGCGGCAGATGCTGTGAAAAAACCGCATCTGCCGCAATTACCGCATACCGGCTGCACTTGCGGCGCGGTTGCGGTAAACGCCATGCAAAGTATAGGCGTACTTGCGGCAGGTGCGGCAAGTGCGGTTTTGCACTTGCGGCAGGTGCGGCCGCGAAAAAAAACGGCACGGACACTCCAGGAGATATATTACAAATTCCGACGAACAGGTAAAAAAACCTTTGATCTCAAATCTCATATCTGTTATTGGATTTACAAATACTGAACCTTTGATCATCAAATTACAATTCATGCACGAAAGACATGGGTAGCACCCTTTACGTTTTGAGCCGGTCAAATATTTCTGTCCTTCTTTTTTAAAACTACCAATGTCTGAGTGCATCAATCTATCTTCTATACTTTTACACAGTCTATAGGAAAATAATGGAGGTTCTTGGAATTCTTTTACATTGGGCAGACATTTCCCCAACATCCCCCAATGTTTTTTTAATGATTCCTGACACTTCTTTACTTTGTGCACTATAGGTGGTTACCAATGGAATTCTATCAAATGATTTACTGGGTTTTTTTTCTGATAGAAGTTCCAATCTATCTTTCATTTCAGCTTTTTCTCTTTGATTTCTCAACAGCTGTTTAGGGTATCCACGTGTCACAAATTTCTTTTCCATCATATCTAGGGATTTTTTCTGATTTTCTTGATTACTTACAATTTTCTTTACCCTTAAAAATTGACTATAGGGGATGGATTCAATCATTTTTTTAGGGTGATGGCTATTAAATAGTAAGAGGTTATTTCTGTCTGTTTTTTTTACAAATAATTCCGTGTTGAAACCATTAGAGTCATATCTAACCAATACATCTAAAAATTGTAATGACTCTACTGATGAGACCAAAGTAAATTTTATAGTCTCATCTATGGTGTTCAAATATTCATGAAACTCATTTAATGTTTCCTTTGTCCCTGTCCACACGAGGAAGACATCGTCTATGTATCTCCACCACGTGGCTACCAAGCCATAGTGGTGGGACACATAGACGAAGTCTTCCTCGAGCACACGCATAACCACATTTGCGTATGCCGGCGCCATATTCGTGCCCATTGCAGTTCCCCTGCATTGTAGAAAGAATTCATCTCCGAATAAAAAATAATTATTGGTCAATACTAACTCCAACAATTTAATAATAAATTCTATAGAATCTGGAGTCATTTCAGTCTCCTTTAGCTTTTTTTGTATAGCTTTTATACCCCTCCCATGGTCAATTGACGTGTAGAGGGACACTACATCAAATGATCACCTCCCCACTTATTGATAACTCACTTAATTTATTTAAAAATTCTCCAGTGTCCTTGATGTATGATTCCGCGGCCCTTGCTATAGGATTCAGAACTTTATCAAGAAATTTACCAATATTAGACAATATAGAATCACATCCAGACACTGTTGGCCTTCCCGGGGATCTACCAGGGACTTGTGTATCTTTGGGAGTATGTACAACACTGGTGTTGTTGGAAAATCTATAGTCATATATTCAACCATGCTCTGGTCAATGAGCCCCCTCTCTTTTGCCCACTCCAGAACATGTTTGATTTTTTTAGCTATATCAAATTTTGGATCCCTTCCAAGTCCCTGGTATACCCCCGGGTCCGCCAACTGTCGTCTGATCTCTTTAATATAATTGACCTTGTCCATGACGACTACAGCACCACCCTTATCAGCTCTTTTTATTATAATGCTGTCGTCATGGACAAGGTCATATAAAGCCTCCATCTCCTTTGATGTAATATTAGGTTTAAAATGTTTCTCAATCCTAATCTCATTTTTCAAATCATTTATCTCTTTAGTTACCGCTGTCATAAATGCATCAATCACACGGGAATTCACAGGGGGGGTAAAATTGCTCTTCTTTTTAAGACCTACTGTATCTATATTAAATTCACTATTAACAGTTTTACCCAACATAGTTTTCGTACTGAACCATTCTTTTAATTTCAACATTCGAAAGAAATTTTCTAAATCCAGGGACAATTGAAAAAAATCAGTATTGGTATTTGGTCCAAAGCCCATACCCTTATTTAACACAGATACTTGTATTTCATTTAACACCTTACTTGAGATATTAACCACAAGAGTCTCTTTCAATTCCTTGGTGTTTTCTTGTGTTGTTTCCCTTTGCCTTTTTTGTCTTTTTTGTTCCCTGTGGTGTCTCCTTCCTCCTCTTCTTTTTCTTCGTTTTTCCTTAGATCTAAATCTGGAGATAACATCCGTTACACAGATTTCTCTACCACAATTACAATTAGTTTTCTTACTCAAGGCACCTTTATTCCGCCATTTCCCAACTCCTTCCCTCTGCCAATTATATACATTCCCACTAGCGTAATCTTCAGTGTCCCTTAGCCATTTCCTCTTTTTTCCTTCTTCCAAATCCTGTCGCATTTTCATTAGACGTGTGTTCACAAGATCCTTACATTTAGTTAGATCATCTTCTTTTATTAATTCTTGCAATTTTTTTATCAATTTCAGTATGTTCAACATGTACACGTTTTAGATCATGTATAAATTCTATGTTTACCAGTAATAGATCCAGTCCATATTTATTGGAAATTTTGCAAAATTGAGAGCAAAAAAAAGTATCCCCAAACATCAGATTTGGTCTAACGTTAGATCTTAATCCTCTTGGTATAATTTTCGCCTTATAATATTCTGATAACGTTGACAGATGCAGTTCTAGCGTTAATAATTTTTTTGATAGATTTTCAAATTTTTGTTTGAGATCTATAACTGATGGAGTACTTAAAAAAACTGCATCAACATTAATATCTTTAAAAATACGGTCTTCATCCTCTGCAGTATAACTGAGAGTTCCTGGTTCAAAATTATCCATTAGCCCAGTTAGAAAATATACAAAACAAAAAAACTTTTTTTGTGCAGATTTTTGTGTAAAAAATTAGTAGAAAAAAGAAAAACAAAACAGCACAACTGTTATTTGACGGGTGCAAAGCCCCCCTACCATACAGATGATAGAAATCCAAGTGAAAAAAATGGAGGCAGCACTTCCTTCAGTTCAGTTATATGGGCTTTATTCCCAGGACTGCAACGTTTCGACTCTGTGGTCTTTCTCAAGCAGTGTCACAAGTACAACTGAGGTGCACATATTTATAGCACCCATACAAGGGGCTCATTAAGTGTACAATTAGTGTTTTACAATAAATATATCTTATATATAAAAAATACAGTGTATCCAGTTTCAATCTTATTATATATAAAGTGCATTAAAACATGAGGTAGTCAATATCATAGTGCTTAAACATGTTAAAATGTCCCTATGGACTTAATTAATATATTGTGCACATGTGTATATAAGTATAAATCATCTTACTCAGGTAATATGAATTGCTGCACCTCCATCTCCATTATCAACAGGAAACCGCTGGACTCCCAGCGTGTAGTTTCCTTTACTGCCCATGCTCCGTAACTCTACTTCCTCCTTCCGGTCACCATTCTCTATTACGAGCCCTCGCGCATGCGCATAAGCGCTCCGGGACTCTCAATATGTAGTTTTTTACTATTTTATGTCCGAATTCTCGCGCATGCGCGCTACCAACGCGAGAATCTCGGGCGCCATCTTAGAATTCCTGTTATAAGATAGGAATGAAGCTTTCTGAAGGAATTACTCTATTTAATATCCATAAGTCTCGATATTTGATCACTTTGTGCCCAGCTATTTTATAATCAAAACGATTACAGGCTGCTACTCCTCCATCACCATAAAATTGATGACTACTTATTACCAGTTTAACTGGATTTTTAACTTCTAGCAGTCTATAGTAATATAAACATTGAAATAGCTATGGGCGTTTTTTTAGACAAATAATCACCGTCCAGAGGACTATATACAGTTAAGCACCTATATTCATATAGGCACAAATGATATAGACATTCATAGGCAGATCCCCACCTTATTATGTCAATCATTCTGTTTAGGTGATACTGTCTTACTCTGTGTGATCTATCTGAGATTATTCATAAGTGTTTAGGTCACCGTCCAGTGGACTATTCACATATATAGTCCTCTGGACGGTGATTATTTGTCTAAAAAAACGCCCATAGCTATTTCAATGTTTATATTACTATAGACTGCTAGAAGTTAAAAATCCAGTTAAACTGGTAATAAGTAGTCATCAATTTTATGGTGATGGAGGAGTAGCAGCCTGTAATCGTTTTGATTATAAAATAGCTGGGCACAAAGTGATCAAATATCGAGACTTATGGATATTAAATAGAGTAATTCCTTCAGAAAGCTTCATTCCTATCTTATAACAGGAATTCTAAGATGGCGCCCGAGATTCTCGCGTTGGTAGCGCGCATGCGCGAGAATTCGGACATAAAATAGTAAAAAACTACATATTGAGAGTCCCGGAGCGCTTATGCGCATGCGCGAGGGCTCGTAATAGAGAATGGTGACCGGAAGGAGGAAGTAGAGTTACGGAGCATGGGCAGTAAAGGAAACTACACGCTGGGAGTCCAGCGGTTTCCTGTTGATAATGGAGATGGAGGTGCAGCAATTCATATTACCTGAGTAAGATGATTTATACTTATATACACATGTGCACAATATATTAATTAAGTCCATAGGGACGTTTTAACATGTTTAAGCACTATGATATTGACTACCTCATGTTTTAATGCACTTTATATATAATAAGATTGAAACTGGATACACTGTATTTTTATATATAAGATATATTTATTGTAAAACACTAATTGTACACTTAATGAGCCCCTTGTATGGGTGCTATAAATATGTGCACCTCAGTTGTACTTGTGACACTGCTTGAGAAAGACCACAGAGTCGAAACGTTGCAGTCCTGGGAATAAAGCCCATATAACTGAACTGAAGGAAGTGCTGCCTCCATTTTTTTCACTTGGATTTCTATCATCTGTATGGTAGGGGGGCTTTGCACCCGTCAAATAACAGTTGTGCTGTTTTGTTTTTCTTTTTTCTAGATCGATAGATAGATAGATAGATAGATAGATAGATAGATAGATAGATAGAAATAGATAGATAGATAGATAGATAGATAGATAGAAAAAGATACATCGATATATAGATAGATAGATAGATAGATAGATAGATTAGATAGATAGAAAAAGATACATAGATATATAGATAGATAGATAGATCAAAACAAATAGATAGATAGATATAGATAGATAGAAAAAGATACATAGATAGATAGATAGATAGAAATAGATAGATAGATAGATAGATAGATACATAGATAGATAGATAGATAGATAGATAGATAGATAGAAAAA